>PNEQ01106714.1:12500-54430 GCA_003012365.1 Medauroidea extradentata
AATGATTTTACCTTCACGTTTACAGCTTGAGTTTTGTTTAAAAACATAAGTTTATTTTTATTATTTATACTAGTAGAGACCATTAAAATTGCTACTTTGACATACTTTTTTCGGTAAGCTACTTGTCTATTAAAGGCAAAACGTTGAGCAGTGCTTGGTGTAGTCACAAAATTACATTTTCTTCTCTCTTTCCAACGCATTAATATCAGTAGAATGGAATGTAAATACGCCAGTTCAGAGCGTTTTTCGTAGCGTCGATGCGGTAACTTGATGCGCGTACAAGAGTCACCCTTATCGCTCCTTTACTTCTGAGCCTCGAACTCATAAAAAATCTGTGTCAGCGGTTACGGTTTCTGTAGCTGTGCAGGATAGAGAACGCAGCGAGCCGGTAAAGACGACTTGGCAGGAAGAGGACCGTGCTTGGTTGTGCAAGATTCGCCCTTACGTCTTCCCGCGCCTACCAGTGGAAGTAACGACTCCTGACATGACATTACGAGCTTCTCCTGGATCAGCCGTTTAGCTGCGACCAAGTGAACCTACGCCGAACAGAAACACTCGACTCTGCGACAAATAAGCTGCTCCCTCCAACACTTTACAGCGGTAGCTATAGTTAATTTTACTTACCCAGTAAATTACGTTGTCATGTTCAGATATTAGTACAAATTATTACATCGCATAAAATATTATTGTGAATTCTTTAAACTGCGAAGAGAAAAAAATGTAACAGTTATTTCTGTGATAAATGAATATTTATTTGGCTTAGAGTAAATACAGGGTATAGGGAGTATCCTCTATACAGCTGCGTACGAAATTGTTGTGTTCAACATGTGTCACGTGACTTTAGTGAAATATGCACGGGAAATTTGAAACAACATTGAGAGCCAAGATAATAATTGCTTAGTAATCACAACTATGTAGGGTTATTTTGGTACCATATGAATATATAAACTAAGTACAGCATACTACCATATTATTGCGTAGGCCTAGTATATTTGCGCAGAAATATCAGAACGACAAATGTAAACAAAGTTTGCCACGTTACTGTTTTGTTTAACACAGCTGTTTACATTAAAAAGTAAATATTAGCTACATACTTACTATAATGTTTTGAAAAGAGATCTTGGTGACACCACATGACTAAATGTATATTCTGGAAGGTACGCCATGAGCTTCTAACAACACGACTGAATTTTTACGCTGAGAAAACATAAATAAACAAGACCAAACTCCCGAGACCATGTTGGACTTACATTTGTGACGTCATGTTCCCTCTACTATATATTACCTCTACGATATTTGGTGATTACTAGAGTGGAGTGTGTGTGCTATGTACCTATGAAAAGAACAACAACAAAACGTATAGTTAATTTAACTGGATTTTATTTTATACTGACAAATGCACCCGTATATATTGTCTCTGAAATTCACCTCAAAGAAAAATTTGCTTCCAGCATTGAGGTAATTAATATTCAAATATATTTATGTGTTTAAAAAGCCCCAATAAGGAACTATTTCAAGTAGCCTAAGAATTATGTGAAGAAAGGATGGCAATAACCTGTTATCTTTATTGGTTTAAACAAGTAAAACCCTTATGTAATATTCCTTTGCATCAGTTTTGTCATGTTGTTAATTTGAATGTTGTTATTTTTTTCATTTACTCATGTTCTACCACACTGCTTAAATATTTGATTGTTTGTGGATGGTTATATTCTCGGTTGTCAGGTGGTTCTGTTTCGGGCAAGGTAATAGGCATTTATATTCCCACCGCAATTTGTTCCGAGATAACTTACTTCTCCTGAATCATTTATACGGACAAGGTAATTTTACTAATTAGTTTCAGGATTGCGTACAGTTGGATCTTATATGTATTACGTCTGTCTTTGTAACTCGCTGTGTAACTGTGAGAAAATATGAATGTACTTCCATGATTTGAAATTTATTACAAGTAAATTTATTTTACTCAGTGCTAACATATGTGGATATGTGGTAAAAAAAATTTTTCTGAAATGTCCCTAGTCACCCCACATGTCGAAAGTCACCCCCGATTACAGTATTTATATAGGACAGAACAGGAAAGCCCAAAAAAATTATGTAAAAATGTTTCTTTTAAAAATGTTTCTAAAACGATTATTCAAGGCCCTAAACATCATTTTATAACCTCTAAAATCTTCAAAAAAAATTTCTTAGTTTTTAAAACTTAAAATGTATATATTTATGCCGTAATTTATCAGTATTAATATTATTATCAGTAATATATCACTACTTGCATTAAATATGAAGTGCCGAAAAGATTTACAAAAACTTTTGTAGATTTTGTTATTCAAAAATTACTAATTAAGAGGAGGCATTTAATTTTTGGAAAATGCAATTGGAAATGGAAATTAATATTTGTGCGAATTACTTAAGATGATTGGGAATACTTAGACTGGACATGACTAAAAAAGTAATTAAACTGAAAACCACGCGAAGTCGTGGTCAGTATTTTATAGTTTATGTGTGTGTGTATGTGTGTGAGTGTATATATATATATATTTATATATCCATTTCTTTCAGAGATCTCAGGGAAAATTTTGTGAGGAATTTTGATTTGAATATATCTCGCTCATCTCTTAGCAGCGAGGTTTTCAGCACTGCCTCGAAGTGACTACAAGTAAGTACATCGCAGCGTCAGAATGAAGGGGTAGAAAATACGGGATATCCCACAGAAAACCCATAGACCAACACGATCGTTCGGCACGATACCCACGTACGAAAATATCCCATCCACACCCTTCCCCCGGGAATCGATTACAGACCGGGGAAAAAACTTTAAAGGCTGGAGTATTGCTGAGTCTCACATACGGGTCATTAAATAAACTGCAGGCCGCGGGAGTCGAATGGTCAGTTTACTTGATCATAACTTCTTAAATTTATGATTTTTTTTTTACTTTTTTTATCTTAGATACTTAATGTTACTTTATCGTTTCATTTTTTTTTCTTCTCCCTCTTGTCATGGTAGAAGTACTACAGGAATTCTTGTTACATTACTATAACAAATATCATCATAATGTTTAATGTATGCAATTTTAAGTACAATTTATTTCCTATTGTTTGTGGTTAAGTGTAAGAGAAGGCGACAATGCTTTAACTTCGCCACAGTGAAAATAAAGACGATTTATTATTATTATTATTATTATTATTATTATTATTATTATTATTCGCCTCCCACCAAGGCGATCCGGGTTCGATTCCCGGCGGGGTCAGTCCTCGGATTTCGTATGTGGGTTCGTGCCGGACGATGCCGTTGGTCGGCGGATTTTCTATCCCGTTTCCCCCGCGCCTTCATTCCAGCGCTGCCACAGGCAGACATAGTCGTCAACGTTAAAACTCCCATCTTTATCTCGGTGGTTAAAACAATTGCTTAATGTATAAGATTTGTTATAGTGTGACATATATTTTTTGTAACTACTGCCTAAGTTTTAAGTGCAAATGTCCGCATAGTTTCAAATAAAATATAATGCGATATTATGAATACCACGATTGTCGTCTCCCAACGACATTCCGTGGATTAATATTTTCATTCGAAATTTAAACGGTTTTAAACATTAATTCCAGTTTTTTTTATCTCAATACAGCTATGTGGTATTTATAAAATGACTGTTCGTGATTCAGTCTTTAGTTACTTCTTACTAATAAACACTGCTAGATATATAGTTTTATTATGATATTCGTTTTGTGTCGTTTTTTGTTTTGTTTGTTACTCGTAATAAGTAATGTTCTTCTTTGGTGCAGTCATCTTTTTTAGCGACTGACAACAGTATTACCAACCACGGCCATACTTTTTAACTGCCACTAAAGTGAGGTTATGTCTTCTGCTACTTTCTGACTCGTAGTTAGAATTTTCTGGGAGGTTATTCTTTAACGCTTTTCATTATTAACTTTCCCCGGTGTTGTTTTTATACATAGCGTAGTTGGACTTAGTTATAAACGGCAAAAACGAAACATAAGGAAGGTGCGTTATATGAGACTAATTTCCTTGAGTGTTTTGCTTGTGTACGTTATGTGACTTACTCAAGGATAAATAGGTTTAAGGTTGAAAATGGTATCGAAATATTATGCGGTGTAGCCTCTAAACGAAATGCGCTGACTTCAGTAGTTTGTATCAGTCACAACTATGGGCTATTCGCAGTAGGCTTAGGTATTTACAAGAAAATTATCGTTCGTTTAGTTCCTTTTAACAATATAAGCTCATTTTTGACGTACCTAGTAAATATATTTTTAGTTTCTGTAATCTGTGAAAGCTGAAGGGTATGACACTCTTTACGTGTGTAAAATCAAACATATACTTCACTTACTCTTCAGATGTGTATGTTTTTAATATGTTTGTATTCTTAAATTCATTAAATGCCTGTGCCAGTATTAATTCAAGCTGCAAGACTATCTACAGTCATAACAACAACATTAAAATTTCTGAGGACTGACTGAAGCTAATTTTTAAAAAGTTTGTAAAATTAAACTGCCTACTTATAACTTTAAAATTATGTCATTTTCAATAAAAATTTAGCATAAGGTAATTTTAAGGTGTCATTTGTTTCAATCTGCTGTATAATTGTCGTAACTTCGTGCCCACTTACAAAGTAAAACATTTGCAAGTAGAAAGAGCATTTAGGAAAATGCAAGTGACTTTTTTTTTTAATATGTTTAGGATACAGTAGTTAAATTTAATCAAATGTCATTAGTAAGGGAAATGAATCTGCCGAATATCAATACCGTACGCAATAATATTGTAAAGCAAAATAGAATATTAATTTAAACAGACAGTAAGTTTCATACAAGTAAAACCAAAAACATTGCTAAGGACGTATGTATGAAATAAAGCATTGAATTTTGAAGCTTTGTGTGTATCACTCACACCCAACCCCCAACTCCACGCCCCAAAAAAAAATATTTAGCTTTATTTAACATTTTAGAAGCGAAATGTGGAAGAAGCGATTACTACATATGATTTTTAATTTACCATGGGCACTAGTACTGGCATGATAACTGAGGTGTTACAGTAAAATTAAATCATAATTAGTCAAAAAAATGTATTTGAATAATTTTCTTAAATAATTTCTGGATAATTACACGTAACATGCCAGATGTACAGCTTGTATATTGGCGTGTGTGGGACGTTACAATAAGACGTTTGCGAATATTTTGAATATGAGATAAACGAAGAATAATATAATTCATTATGACAGGCGAAACTGAACCTTAAAGTAACCGTCTGACTGAACGTATTTTAAGCGTTCGAGGCCTTGAAGTTCGGAAGCGATAAGGACGACAGAGCACGGTCCTCAAGCCTCACCCCAGCCACAGAATAAACAGTAATACAGACGCGAAATGACGTGGCGGCTCGTATTGTATGGTCGAACTTCGCTGCTTATTGGCTGTCCGAGACTGTTAACGCCAACCCAGCGTATGTTTGGTTCCTACATGTTACTTCAGGTTTCCTATTGGCCTGGCTGCCGGTTATCAGAGCAGCTGCCTCTCGCTGACTGGCAGTAGATGTTTCCGCCATGTTGCAGGCCAGGGACGCCATTTTTCTGGCGTATGAGACCAAGGTAGCTGACCTACCGGGTATTTATCTTCTGTATTCCTAACTATTCTGTGCCCTAGCCTCTAGGAGCAAGTCACAGAACTGGCTTGTGTATTATTCTCGTCGACAACTCGCCTGTACGAGACTTTCAGTTTTGATGCTATCCTTTTATGACTAAGGACCCTGGTTTTTCGCGGAAAGAATTTTGCCCCACTTTGTTTCTGTGCCTTACATGCACATTTGCAATTCTGCTTCATGATTATTGCAGCGTGTCTGAGCCAGTTACAATAAAGTCTCTGCAACACCTCACGGCTGTGATTTGCCGGTAGAAGCCCAAGGCTCGAGAGAGTTAAGGCGCGGTCTACCGCAATTTTCATTACAATTATTTTATTTTTTATTTGTACCAGATATTATTTTCTTATTTTAGACACAAAATGTGTCTAAATTTGACTCTTATGAAATTTTTTTATCTCTCATAGTTTTCGCGTAATGCTGAAACTAAAAATTAAAATTTTAAAAATTAAATAATTTTTTTTAAAATACAAATAATTTTTATTCTTTAATTTTATGAGCATGTCATTGTAGCCTGCAATGTCTTTATCCACTGTGATTTTTTTAGTTTGGTATATCAGTTGGTTTAAGTGTAGTCGTTAAAACGGAAACATGCAAAATATGACTTTAACAAGCCATTACGCGAAAACAATGAGAGATCAAAAATTTCATAAGAGCCAAAATTGAGTCACATTTTGTGTCTAAAATAAGAAAAAAATATCTGGTACAAATACGAAATAAAATAATGATGATGAAAATTGCGGTAGACCTTGCCCTTAAAATATCCAATCACTGACCACGAAGCAGAGATGCAGGTGTGCACATAAGGCACTAAAACAAAGTGATGCAGAAATCTTTTCGCGAAAACTCCCGGGCCCTACGTATTAGGGACATGAAAAATTCGGGTTTTCTTTTAGGTACAAGCTAGAATTCCAGCAACTGTACGTTTGCGTCCCTTCCGCAATCACCCCTTGACATATTTGACGTCGTCTGAAAATCGCTGAGCCAATAATAAAAATGTAACTACGCGCATGCCCATATCACTGCGTCAGTTAACAGCTAATGAACATCTGCAGTGTGCCTGAGTGTACATATATATTCTTGGAGGCTAGCCTACATGTCAGTGAGCCCGCGCATTTCTCAGCTCTTTACGTGTTACTAAAAAGAGCCGCGTTGGTCGACGGGTCAGAGCCCTCGCCTCACACCAAGGCGCTCCGTGTTCGATTCCCGGCTGGGTCGGTCCCCGCACGTAGAAATCGTGCCGGACGATGCCGCTGGTCGGCGGATTTTCTCGGGGATCTCCCGTTTTCCCCGCCCTTTCATTCCGGCGTTGCTCCATCCTCACTTCATGTCACCCTTCACCAGCGCTAAATACCTCGATGTTAAGCGCTGACCAAAACTTCTTCACGCATTACTAAGGTTAAAGGTATGTTTAGAGATGATGGTTTATCGCGGGAAAACTTGACTATTTGCTAGGCTTCAACATACGTTCAACTTATCAGAAGATTACTGGCTTTTCCTTGTACGTGGAGCTACTGCCCTATTTGACTGAGCCAATAAGAATGCCGCTATTTTAATATTTGATGCACGTTATTGGTCTGCAAACAGCTACGTTGTGTCAGTGTTTTCAAGGCTATGTTGACACAAAACATTTTCGCGATATACCATCATCTCTAGGTATGTTGTACACGCCTATAACTAGAGACAGGAAAAATTCGTGGGTCCATTGACTGACAGGCTAGCCTACAAGAATATATATGTATTTAAACAACAACCGCTCATTGCCTGCTCGCTGACAAAGTGAAATGGACCTGCATTTAGTTACATTGTAATTATTGGCTCAGTGACTTCAAGGGCGTGTCAAATTAGTCAACGTCCAATAAGGTGTGTCACACGAACTTACAGTTAATGTAATTCTAGCATTTGCCTGAAAGAAAACGCGAAATTTTTCATGTCCCTACTTGTAACTTTTAAACGTTTTTGCACCAATAGAAACATACCAAAAAATACCATTTAAAAAACCCCATTTCCATCGCTTTTGGCCGCATAAACATTTCCTGTAATAAGTAGGGGTGAACCTTAAATGGGCATACCCACGTGTGCCGTTCTTTCCAACACATACATCACTCAGTTTTCGAATAATCTGCTAACGGACGAGGCTGTGCACTAAACTCGGCGTCTTGGGCATAGAGCCACCTTAAGTTAACCGCCTGCCAAGGCCGTAGACCAGTGTGTAGAGCTTTGGAATAAAGAAATTAGTTAATTTGAAAACTTAATTTGAACTTAAAAAATTAATTGAAAACTGCTCAAGTAGCATTTGTGGTGGCAGTTCAAGCATAGCACTTTATTAATACAACTCACGTGTTTATAAATATTTCAGTTCCTGCATTAATCTTTAGAGCCTATTTTCTCGTGTTTAAAAACTGTGCAAATTTGTCGTCTTGCAGTCCTTTTGTAGTTTAACTTAATAACGTCTAGAATGATGACGTAGTTGAGACGTCATCGCTTTGTCTTCCACTATACCATGTACACAAACATTAAAATTATACATAAGTAGCAGTGGATGAATTGGTAATTGCTAATCAAGCAGTTAGTCAAAGCACAAAAAAGTTTTATTACGATTAGAGCACTCAAACGTTTTAATAGCGACGTTTTATTAATAACGATTACGTTGGCAAATTTTGCACGTTTGCTGTCCGTCTAATACTTTAATTGCTATTTAAACATGTATAAGAATAGTTGAGAATCTTGAGAAATAAGTTACAAACTAGTACAGCTCACGTGTATAATAAATTTTATGCCAAAAATAATCGGCTCTGAACTGAACGTTTTACTGAGACGAGCTAACGGTGAGAAGACTCCATGCCAGTTCAGCTACTAGCGCAGAGGATAGGAAGGCATGACGCATGTGCTTCAGTCAACCATATTGCTTCCACTCTTCTAATACTCAGGCATGCAAAACACGAGCAGACGGGCGATCACCTTAAAATCCTTCAAATTTCAAATCATTTTTAACATTTTTTATGGATTTGTGATATCATACGAATGACAATACGGTAAAACTACGAAATCGGACTGAAAATCAATTTTTGTAGAATTTGTCAACACTTTATCTAACTTTTTAAAATTAGAACTTGTACATCACCAATTCCTAAAAATTATCCAAACATGGTGTTATAACTAATTTCAGGTATTTTTGCAGTCATAGCATTTTATCCAATGTCTTTCTTTTTAATTTAATTATTTCTTCTTCTTACCTAATGGTTTATTAGTACTCAATGTCACATTTCGTCAATTAACATCAGTATATCAGCAGCAACGACTGCAGAAATATTTCAGGCTCCAAGCCAGAAGTATATAAAATGCAAGACAAATAGGGAAATTTATAGTACACAGTATGCAAACAAATTTCAATGTACAGTACATAGTTACCACGGTCGTAAAAGAACAGGTCTGGACACTCGCCTGGAAACTTGACCGCCTTGTTGTTTGCAAGTTCACCAAGTTACCGAGAATATTGTGATTTATTGGCGCTTCAGTTAGGTCTGTCGGATTCGAACTCCACCCACTTCCTTTAAATTTATCAAATCGTATATATATATATATATATATATTTGTGTGTGTGTGTGTTTTTGGGGCTTGAGGGTTCGGAGGCTCGGAGGCGCGTCCGCCATCTTGGAATACGTCATCGCCGCCATCTTGTTTCCGGCGGCCATCTTGTTTCCTGTCGCCATCTTGGATTACGTCATCGCCGCCATCTTGGATTACGTCATCACCGCCATCTTGGATTACGTCATAATATACACATATATAATTATATTTACGAAATACTTCCTTCGTTCACAAATTTAAGAAAAGGCTCCAGCAATCTTTATTTACTTTATAAATTTAAAAATGGAAAAACGTGGGCGGGGTTTGGATCCGACCGCCCTAACTGAAGCGCTAATAAAACACAATATTATCGGTAACTTGACGAACTACAGCCAAACTAGTCCAGTCATTTAAGCTTAAATTAGGTAAGAATCTCGGAATTCGAGATACCCAGCTGTAAGTCTGTAAATACTTGTATATTGACACCCTAAAAGTTGTCTCAAAACCTTCATATGGTAAGGTGTACGCAAATATTAAATTTCAAGGTCAAAGGTCACAAAAATCGTTTTTTTGCGCTTTTTTTTGTAAATATCTCATTTCCTATGGTTTGTTTGCTATTTGTATTTATTATCAATATTGTAGAATACAAAATTCTCTACAAATTTTGTTCAAAACAATTTTTATACGGTGAACCGTTTTCGAGATAGATGGCAGAGTGCGCGGTCACAGGATCACTTCAGGTCAACCGGTGCCTCTGGTCGAAAACGCGCCATATATAGTTGATGAACTATCGATAAATTAATGATTATAAATATTTGTCCATTTTTTATAACTGTTATATTATATTTTATCATTTTCTTCATGCATTTAATCTATAGCTATTCAATAATACTGATAACCATTTCCTAAAATTAAAAAATTATTAAGGGAAAAACTTAAATCATAATATAATTATATTCCCATTTACACTAATGACATTTTAAATAGAAAATAATTAAGTGCAACTTCTTCATCATGTTGTACGGAGAAGAGAAGATACTTTTTCTATTAGTTTTGAAAAATACATGAATTATTTACAAAGGCATTACAGTTCCAAAATAAGTGTTGTATTTGACGGATATTCAGACTACAGTAAGAACGTAAAAGCTATGGAGCAGGAAAGAAGAACTGCTGCACTTTCAAAAACGTATGAAGTCTGTTTCGATAAAATAATGGTTCTATCAGTTACTCAAGAAAAATTCTTATCAAATCGAAATAACAAAGATATACTCATTAGTATGTTAATTGAAAAATTACAAGCTGCAATTATTACTACTAAACAAGCCAGAGATGATGCTGATCTTCTTATTGTTGAAAGTCTGAAAAAACTGCACTTACATGACATTTTAATTGAGCGTACACTGTCTTACGAACAAGAAATTTTCTTTAAAAAAGTTGGGAAAGGAAATGTAAAAACGGAGATATACTCGACTAATAGTTTTGATAATTATCCTCATTCCAAAACACATATTTTATTTCTGCACGCATTTAGTGGCTGTGACACAACATCTGCGCTTTTTAAAAAGGGAAAAAAATCATTTTTAAAAGTTTTTGAGAAACTGACAAATTTGGATGAACTAGCTGCAGCATTTGAGGAAGAAAATTGTTCGGCCCAGAGATTATTAGAGAGTGGAACTCAAACCTTATTGGCAGTCTATAATGCTCCGAAATCTGTGAAAAATCTCGATCATCTTCGTTATTTGCATTACGTCAAGTCTACAAAACTTAATAAACCTGTGCAGCTTTCAAATATTCCACCAACAAATGCAGCTGCTCATCAACATTTCAAACGTGTATATTATCAAATTCAAACTTGGTTAGGGCATGATTTGGAACCCCAGGTATGGATGGGGTTGGACAATGCGAAACGATTTTCTGGAGCCTATCATAACAATTTTACCACCTGCTCCAGAAGATTTGCTAAATACAATTTTCTGCAACTCTGCGCGCTCTCCGCCCTCTATCTCGAAAACGGTTCACCGTATAAAAAATGTTTTTAACAAAATTTGTAGAGAATTTTGTATTCTACAATATTGATAATAAATGCAAATAGCAAACAACCCATAGGAAATGAAATATTTACAAAAAAAGTGCAAAAACTCGATTTTTGTGACCTTTGACCTTGAAATTTAATAGTTGCGTACACCCTACCATATGTAGGTTTTGAGACAACTTTTAGGGTGTCAATATACAAGTATTTACATACTTACAGCTGAGTATCTCGAATTCCGAAGTGAACTTACTATAATGACTGGACTAAACAAGGGGGTCAAGCAAAGTACATTGTTAGATAGGCGAGTGTCCAGACCTGTTCTTCTACGACCGTGATAGTTAACTTATTATTTTTTCTTGTAAATTTTGTAAGTAGTTGGACTTGCACAGCGCCAAAACATCATCTGTGTAAATGATATTCAACCTGGCGGCCAAAGAGAATCCAGGTGCGCCGAGACTAGCCGTTTGTAATTCGTCTCTGAACAGTCGCGTCTTATCATATATGTTACAAAATCCTACAGTGTTAGGGCAACTATTTAAGCACGAATTTTCATTTTGCTTTCTCTAGACATTATAAAGACAGATGCATTGTCCACGCATGTCGTGTGGTTGTCAGATGTATTTCGTTAAAGAGCATAACACTAGTCATCCTGTGATTACGATTTACTGGAGGGTAGACCGTCACACACCTTCGGTAATCTGCTGATGTACTTTGTTGTGTCAGAACACGGCGGGAATTAATCACCTGGTCGTTGCGGCGTGCGAACAACGTTGATAAGTTAATGGCCGTGTAATCTGCTTCCGAACCACCCAAGGGGGAGGGGGGTACTGTCAGATCAGTGGAGCGCAAGGGGCGGTATTAAATTTGCATGCTAAGTAGAACAGCCGTAGGCTAGGGAGAGTGGTATGATATTCACGATGACTTCTCCCACGTACCCCCCCTCCTTTTTCCCATGTATGCATATCCCGTGCGCCATGATGCATCGCCGTGGGCTTTCGGAACGGGAGTAATGCGCAGTCGCGTGTTGCGTGCAGGTTATTTTTTTATCTGAGCAGCGTGTGCATTGACCGTGTGCGATGGCACCTGGCTGGTTATGTTGGTATACATGCTGCCCGCATACGGTTCTTACTAGAGACAATATACAACAAACTAGAGCCACTGAGGCTACGTTGGCTGAATGATCAGACCATTCGCCTCCCACCAAGGCGATCCGGGTTCGGTCCCCGTATTTTCGCGTGTGGGAACCATGCCGGGCGATACCGCTGGTCGGCGGGTTTTCTCGTGGATCTCCCGTTTCATCCCACTCATTCCTCCTGGAGCTGCTCTATACTCGACGTTGAGCGCTTACATAGATATATCACTCACTAGAGACACTGAATTTTTTGTGGAATGAATTTCGCACCAACTATTTCAACGTCTTAAAGGGGAGTGTTCAGACAATTTTCTTATATTTTTAGTTTTTGAACCATAACAATTATTCAAATTATACTATCAAAATTTTCTCTTCGAGAAAGCATAAGATAGATTCTTGGTAAACTGCTTGACATAAAACATAATGGAATCTTTTTTTTTTTATTTATTTGTCATGCAGGATAATTTCATGATAACTCTTGAATGTTAACCTATAATTTTCTTGCTATGTTTGTGCATGGCAAATTAATTAAATATCCCATTATTGCTTATGCCAAGTAGTTTACCAAAGATATATCCTTTACATTGTCGAAGATAAATTTTGATAATACAATTTGAATCAATGTTTTTGGCTTTAAAAAAAACAATATAATTGTCTAACACTGCGCATCTGAATTTCTGATTCATGTATATTGGTGTAATGTAGTTGAGACGAGATTACCGAGACACAAAACGTATGTTAGATCCGGGTAGATCATCAAGGCGCAGAAAGTTAAAAACATCGAATCACTGACCATGAAGCTCAGCTGCAAATGTCCACACAATGCATTGAAACAATTTGCTGAAAAATTATTTCCGTCATATATTATTTGCTCTGCAGTGGAGCTGTTTGTATTCTTAATCACCTTCGACCACACATGGAACGAGAAGTCGACATACGTCCAACCTCCCTGCAGTGCTTTCTGACGCCATTCTACGCCTGTCACTTCTCGCTGAGATCCCTGGCCTATCAGTGATCCGGTGATCCAGTCGGGTCACTACCCACAACCCTATGACATATCCGCAGCCGCTCACCGTCACAATCCTTCCAGAAGGGATGGGAGGACATTCGGGAATCTACTCATGCATGCGGGGTTAACCATTGACACCTACCCAATACTGACAGGGACGTCAGAGGGAACCTTGTCTTTCTGAATCTGCCCAAACCCCAAGACACTCAGTATTTTCATGGAACTGGTAGGTTATAACTCATAAGCAAGTAGCAGGCCAAAAAGTCGAAGCAACATAAGACAGCCAGCGACGAATATCGACAATTGTCAGTAACTTTCCTCCCACGTGGAATACAGACATTTTGAGCCCCATAGACCTGAGAGAAGGTCTAATCCTCACCAACCTGACTCCTAGCTGGGCATTGCCTCAGAGACTGTGTGTTTTATGTGCAGATAACACTTGTTGAGGAACTAGTGCCCCAACGGCAATGTACGACTTGAAGTACACGCCCCCTGACGTCACACCCCAGGGAAATGTACTGTGGGAAACAAAGCTTGTTTACAAACATGCTGATTTGTTAGTTGGTAGTTGCAGAAAGAAAATATGTTGCGCATTCATAGATTTGCACGCAAGGATAAAAAATATTATTTTCAATTTCATGGTTAAGGTGCGCAAATACATAAGATTAATGTTTACCTGAGAAAACGGCAAACTCCAAACAAATAATCAATTTTCTTGACATACATCTCATCCGGGACATGTGAAGCCAAATACCTAAATGAAGGTTATGTTCGGCTGCGGTATCCATGCAGATAGGAATTGTATCCCACACCTGACTGAAGCTCCGCCTCTTTTCAAGTCGTTCATTAGCGTTCCCTGCAGAGACACAGCTGTTGGTTTTCCAGGCGTGCACATGGAGTCTTTGACTGTCCAACATGTTCGCATATTGACTCTTTCCATGCTGTAGTGGCCATGACACTCCAATACTATGACACTTTATTGTTCAGCATGTAAACTCAACGGCAAGCAACAGCAACATCCACTCTGCTTTTACAGACAGGTACATTTCACGAATTCAGTGACCTGCATGTTAGACTCCATTGATTTATGTTTTCATTGGGCACGAAATGATAGTTCAATGGTCGCTGTACCTCGAAATTCAGTTCTTAGATTGGTTATCGATCCAGAGTATGCCAGGGTGTGCCTATTAAACTATGATCGAATAGGATACGCGGTAAAACTGCATGCTCGTAACAAATATAGCTTGTGCTAAAATTAAACTGCGATATTTTCCGATCCCTAACTCTTATTTTCTGTATGATAAAGGGGCGGTTTACCAAAAATGTTTATTGTCCCATAGTTTTTTATTTTGGCATGTCATATTCCAAATTTGCATAAAACGGTTTTATACTAGAAAGGAAAACCTAATGCCCTAATTCAAACAACATAACGAACTTGTAGGCTACAATGTCACATATGTAAACTAAAAAAATAAAGTATTTTTGTATTTTTAAAACTTCTTGACGTTTTTACATTTTTATTTCAAATTTCCTATTTTTTAAAATCCCATTTGTTTTAGTATTATTTACACGGAAGACATTGTCGCCACGACATCGATTTCAATGTGACTTATTTCAAATTCGGTTACTCCGTTGGTTTTTCTTTGCAGCATAAAACTATATTTTGCAAATTTGGACTTTGGCATGCTATTATACAAAAATTCTGAAACTAAAAAGTGCCATTACAGTAATAAATAGCCACAATATATGTCAACAAAACAGGCCATATTGTGACACATACGCGGGCCAGAGCACCCACCGCTCTGCTCCAACCCGTGTACATGCACAGCAGATAACGAACACACTAGGCGCTCGTCAAAGTATAGAGTTCCGAATATAAAGAAAAGGTTGGGCCTGTCTAAAATCAAGGTATCTCATCATTTTACCAATATAAATATATATGTGTATATATATATATATATATATATATATATATATATATATATATATATATATATATATATAATACATTTTAATCACAATAATACTAGGCAAAAAGATGCCAATTACACCACAACAAAAATATTGTCTTCGTTAGATACAACAAAGTCTTTCACAAGGTGCAATACATAATAACAAGAATTTAGTAACTGTTACAGAAACATACAGTTCCAAATAATTATGGCGTAGATTACAGGTACGAACAATGTCGTGCATTCAATGTTCAATGCTGTGTTCCGTGAATAATGTTTAATATATTTAGGTATATGTTGCATTGCAAACGTCACGAGATTAATTGGTAGATCGGCAAACAGAGGTTAACACGCATTTGAGACAATCGTGACTGACTTTAAAAGTTTGTATGTTCACGAGCGATATAGGTTCTTCATCAGGTGGGCTTAACTGTAAATAGTCAATAATGCCCAGTACAACTTTGCAAACAACTGTGCAGTAGAAATAGATAATAAATCAGTAGGTTCACACTTACAGTTTTCAAGTTCATAATACCAAGCCGAAATCGCTGCGGGCATATTACCGACTTCCACACACTTGCAGGTCTTCATACTCGAGGTAAGCAGGTTTTTCTCATGCCCAGTCCGAGCACAAAGAAAAAGGAGTCGTGTGGTACCAATCCTCTTCGTAAAATAGGTAATTCACCGCAACTCGTACAGTAGTATATTCTGCAGTATAATCACAATGAAATACAGCAATACTTTTAACACCACTGCCTGAATCTCGTTCTCCTTACTACGAGGTTTAGCACTCTTGTCCAACGGGCAAGTAGTCGAGGTGCCTCTACCTGAAGTTAGCTGAAGAATGACGAAAACCACGACGA
The DNA here is from genome assembly GCA_003012365.1 of Medauroidea extradentata. NCBI lineage: Eukaryota > Metazoa > Arthropoda > Insecta > Phasmatodea > Phasmatidae > Medauroidea > Medauroidea extradentata. Next base: position 28,691 of record PNEQ01106714.1, read on the forward strand.
GACTTGCTCACCAACCCTTCCCCCCACCTCCTTGTTGCCGATCAACTTCGTAAACAACATACAGGTCTGAGTCGCGTCATCGTTTTGCACTATACATGGTATGTGCCTATACACAAATTTTAGCAAAAAAATACAAATTATAAATAAGCCCATAACTAAACCAAACTATTACAAATATAAGTTTTAACTCATCGGTGCCGAGTATTAAATAAATTACAATAAAACATCAATAACCATACAAAATACAGGCCCAAAAAGAAAAGTAACAAAATTTTAACAAAAAAAAGTATTTTGTTAAAAGTAATTTGATAAAAAACGTTATACTGAAAACACGTGTCGAAAAAATCGTCACAATATCTCATACAAATATAAATATTAATACGGTCCACTACAGAGACACTTTGCCGTAAAGTTGCTAAGCGTGCGGTAAATAAATATTGTCTTACGGCAAAGCAAATGAGGAAAACTTATTTTCGTATCACATTTTGTGTTTAAAAGTTTTCTTTGAAAATAACATAAGTTTCTATGCAGCAAATACAATAGTTTTTCTAACATAAAGCTTGTTTTAAAAATACCACATCTATCTTCATCACTAAGATTTGAAATAAATTATCTTAAAAATAACATAATTGGAGACCTGAATTCGAAATCATGCTAACTGCAAAATTAATGAAATAGCAATAAAAAGTAATATCTTATTCGTGTGCATTTATATCTAACTGAAATGTGTTACTAAATAAAATACAATTATTTTACTCTCATTAGTATCATATTTCAGATTTAAATAAGTGCACACAGTAAATAAACATTTTTTTGCTACTTCTTAAATTTTGGAGTTAACATGGTTTGTAATTCAGGTCCGAATTGTTGTTACCTTTACTGTAACTTTTGAACTGTAATTTTCTTTGCGGAAAAGTAACTTTTCAGTGGCTCATATCTAAACAAGCATTTTCTCGTGACAAGAAAAGTGTTTTTACTGAGTGCATAATGAGCGTACCTATGTCGACCTCACAGCTTCCGTTCTTTTAAGCATCAGGCAGCCACCTTAATTCCTAGTTTTAATCCTTCTAGTCTCCATTTAAACGACCCAGGGTATCAATAAAGAAGAGACGATATCTTCGTATTTCCTGTGCGTGTCTTACTTCTTCAGCAGACTCCAGACTCGAAGAATGTCCGGACCTAGCACGATTGTGCCACGCCGGAAGCGAAGGGAAAGTGGTAAGGAATCTAGCGACTTCTTATCTCTGCAGATGTCCTCAGCAGCTATCAACGGAGATGGCTTTCACGCTATCGCATCCCTCCTCTCCTCGGAGAATCGATCTCCCCCTGGCGGGTAGGCACGCCCGCAGTAAGGAAAACTTGGTAGATTGTGCCCCAGATCTGCGCAGTTCCGAGTTCGTCGAGGCAAAACAAAGTCCATGTAAACCTTCTGTGCTATACCGTGTCGTCAGATTTGTTTCTGCTTCGTCCATCCGTGCTTCTGTGAAGTCCTCGCTGTATTATCATCTAGTATTGTATATCACATAGTCTATATTCCAGTGTTTGCATGTGCGGTCATAATTCTGCTGTCCTGGAATATTTTCTGTCGTCTTGGTTATTAATACCAATCCTGCTTTATTTTATGATTTTGGTGTTATAACCGTCATAATTACTTGCTGAATTTATATATAAACAGGTTGCCCAAAAAAACGCATAATAAGGACAGCATGCGAATCTTGGACTAATTTAAAGACAAAAACATAAAGTGGTAAAATATTACGATGGCATTTTCTATGCACAATGTGGCAACACTGTACAGTAAAGTCCACTATTGCGCTCCGTGTCAAGTTATTACTTTATGTATATTACGTCAAGTAAACGTAGATTCGTATTTGGACTGCTCGGGATTTTAACTTGCACTCATAATATGCAGATCAGAAAAGCAGTAGTAAGATAAGTAAAATATATGTGGAACGCAAGAGGGGATTAAGTACAATGTTGTCTTCCCACATTGTACACAACATTTTGTCTCTAATATTTTCGTCTCCAGTTTAGCCCATGATTCGTGTGGTACGCATACATCATGCGTTTGTTTCTGGACATCGTGTGTGTGCGTGCGTATGTGCGTATGTGTGTGTATATATATATATATACATACATACATACATACAAATCTCGTGTCACGGTGTTTGTTTACGTACTCCTCCGAAACGGCCTAAATGATTTCAATTAAATTTTGTATATACATTCGGTAGGTCTGCGAATAGGGTTTTACCTATTTTTATACTCCTAAGTGCTATTGTTTAGTAAACATTTTTTAATTTATTTGTGTGACAAAACAACGTTTATCGGGACAGCTAGTATATCATATATACAAATAATTCATTCATAATTTCCGGTTTATCGTAACAGTAGGAGCTTTTTATATTTTAATAACGCTTAATAGTCCAGTTTTAAGGTAACTTGCCATTCAGCTAATTGATTAACAAAATGATGCATGTTGTAACGTGGTATTAGGCAGGTTTAATTTATTTCTGGCATTATATTCATGCCTAGAATTTGACTTAAAGGGTAAAAAATTGTATTCTGAATTTATTTACTCGCGGTAATAAAATGCTGTTTTGATCATAAAACTCGCCCACAAAAAATTACAAATCTCTTCACCATGAAAATTATGGCTGAACTATTTAAATGGCAATGAACATTTTGCTTTTATTACTGGTAATTCAACCTTTCATTTTTAAATAAATACTGTAGAGGGATCGACTTCGAACAAAAATTTGTCGCAACGAAATTTGTGCTGCAATAATTAAAGTGATTATAAAAATAACAAAATACAATTGAAGGTCACTCGGTGCGTCAGTATGCAACCATTTAATGAACAACTGATGTCAAGTGCAATTATATGAAGACCTGTAAGAGTCTAGTCCGCAGATCAGCGACCCGGCAAAACTTCAGGCTCTATACAATTATTCATCGGTCGTTCAATGCTTTTTGCTTCGGCGATGTTAATTACAAATTTAATTCTAACCTTTCTGCTTTGATTTTGCAAAGTTACGAGGTCATGTATTTCATTATACAATAATAAAATTTCTGATAGACAAATAATTGTAATAAATTATTTTTTGGTCTCTCCAGAAGTATGTTCATTTAGTTTAGTGAAATTGTTGTTATTCTACGCAATAAGAGTTCATTCAGAAATTATTAAAATTTGCTTTCATTGCAAAAATTAGAAGGTATATTTTACTATTATTTTTTAACTGAATGCAAATAAAAAAAACAAGTAAAATATTTCTGTTACTGCATAACCTTTAGCACTCATAATTTTTTTTCTTTTTTATTTAACAGCATATAAGCAGAATGTACAAACATAAATAGTTACCATCATCCGATTAACAATCATTGATAAGGAAAATTTGTTGCATTCCGAGCTACAGTAGTGCGTGGAGCAAAAGCGTTACACAAGAAAAGTTTATTGAGATTAACTGGACATGTATTAGAAGCCGGTGAAAATAAAAAAAATACAATATCATGTAATATTATGCTTTTCTAATTTTCGGACAAATATTTTGCCAAAAGAAAGCTTTCTATAGCATATTTTCTTGTGTTGCAATAGAAGGTATGAATTTTCGGTCACGATAGCAGGTAGTTTTTTAAAAACAAGTTTTCTTAAGGTCGTATTTTAATTAAATGTCTTAATTGCATTAATTATATGATACTCGTTTAAAAAGGAAGCTAAGTAGGAATAGAGGATGTGTTGATAGTTACTTTAAGATCGCACATGTTTAAATATGTCTACTGTTTTTATATGTGAAATAGTAATTGGAAATTAAGTACCGTTAAGTGGGTATACTTTGCACCTCAAAAAATATTTGTTTCTAGGTCGTTTGGTGAAATAGGGACACATAACGACTGGGCAGTTAAGGAATTAAAATTTAATAACATCGAACACCATCACTTGTCTTTCAACTATCGGCATAGAAAATATTTTTAGACATGCTGGTGCAAAGTATACCCAGTTTACGGTAGCTAATAACAAACTATTTACTTATTTTAGTCTCACATCGGTAAATATAGATAAGAGCTCAATTTAACTTTAAAAGTGTATTAATCAATTCTTTATTATGTCACTGCTGGCTCAGAATTTCAAAATTAAGACGTAAGCAAACATTCAATCAACAACTGTAGGAAACTATCGCCTCAACGAACTACGCTCGTGTTCCTTGCTTCAAGGATTTAGGAAGCATGGCGCTCACATTCCCGCAGGTTCGTGGCGTAACGGTATTTACGAAAAGTTCGCCCGTCATATGTTTCTGAGGAATTCCTACTTCAGTTTGTTCTTCGAAACTTTTCTTTATGGCGTTGTTTCCGAGCGCTACAGGGCCCTCGCAAGAAACGTCTGATGTTGATGTCGGTGGTTGCTGCTGTATATCACAGTTTTTTGCAGTCTCTCTCGCCGTCACGTCTCACTTACCCTGCTCCCATCATAACCTATCCTCCCCCTCCCCAACCTCCCTCTCTCCCAGTCAACCACAATATATCGCCTTTCATCACTGTTTCTTATGACGCCGCGCCGGCCGGACAGATTTAATTTTGGTCTTCTTTTTACGTGCCTTTCTATGTGGGTAGTTCATATTATTTTGGCCACAGAAACTCGCTTTCCTGTAAACATTTAGTGTCAGAGAATTGTCCATAAATAAACAACACCGTGATGTTATGATATGGCCTAACAGGTCGGACAGCCGGACAACGAGAGAGGTTCGAGCTGCAACTAGGTCAGCGTTGGGAAACCACGGAAGACAGCAACTCACCTCACCCCCCCCCCCTCGTAGTGTGTATATATATATATATATATATATACACATGTGTGTGTGTCAGGAGGGAGTGTGTTAAATTTTTGGGATAGTAAAAATGTGTGCCGAAATGTGTTTTCAATTTTTCCGCAAATCAAATTGCACCGGGAGTAATGCTACCCAGAAAATCGGCTTTACAAACAATTTTCTTAATTTTAAGAAAATCTAAAACTAATTGACATTTCACTGTTTTGGGATATATATATATATATATATATATATATATATATATATATATATATATATATATATATATATATATATGATTATATATATATATGTTCATTTTCTTAGTTGTATTTGTGTGTGTACGTGTATGCTAAAATTACAAATAAGATATTGAGAATATAAAATAAAAAGTTGGTGAAGTTTCATATAAGCCTACGCCAGTATTCTTCTAGAAAATGTCGGATACATAAATGCTTAGTACTTTTGTTAGAAATAGTCACCTTTAAACTAGTCCACGGAGAAGTAATTTATAAGTAATTAATTGAACCATTCCACGTTATTACTTCGTCACTAAGCAGTATTTATTGACAGCTCGTTTGGCATTCTTGGCAAAGGTAGTGTTTTTTATAAAGTTGGCAAAAACTACCTTAAGTTTACAAGTTTTTTAAGCAAACGCAAAACTATCTCCATGAGAAGGATCTTAAAACTTTCGTTAAGTACCTCATAGCATTAATTATAAGTGCAACGACGTTTTTAGTGTGATTTAATTATTCATTGCTATATTAATGTCCCGAAGACAGAAAATATTTTATTTTTTATGTAATTTTACATAATTTTCAGATTTAAATTTTCTTTAGTCGGAGAAATTTATCAGAGGTAATGTAAAAAGAATTGATAGTTTGCTGAAAAAGCGTTATTTAAATAAGGCTATCGTTATTTTAAGTTTCAGAACTAGTTACCTCTCCGGTATCTTCCTTTTCCTTTTATATGGCTACGTATCTTGCAAAAAATGGTATTAAGTTAGATAAACTTCTGACTATTTTCTGCTTTGATGTTACACGAAGGTCTCACAAACTTAGTCAGACGTAACGCAGATAACCTTCCTTCACCCAAGCAGCGCCCTGGGGCAAGAATGAAATGTCAATAAAAAGTAAGAATTTAACTTATATGTGAGGGTCTGCTGGATTCAGAGTTTCTGCTTTGGAGCAAGAAATGTTACAGTCAACTATAGTGAGTTTAGTAATTTCCCAACTGTGCACGGAATAACACAGGCGTATCATAAATGTATTGTTCAGCTGACAATCATTAAGAACTATCAATAACGGCGCCATGTGTTGATATAATGACGTAGGATGCACTGTAAAATATTGTAAAGAGATAGAATAATTTCCAAGTCTACATAAATGTATTACTGTATGGCCTTTCGTAATTTTAACATATGAGTACTGTAAGAGAGCCTATTTTTTCTTCCGTTAACAAAAATATTGTGGTAAGGAATAAAGTAAAATAAAATTGAAACGCGCACATGCCTGTAAAATTCAAGATCACAATTAATGGCGCGTTTATGGCATTTCGTAATGCTAAAACAGAAAATGATCTAATTTTGTCGCTACCACGTCCCATTTGTACACAACTGTAATATTTTTCTCGCATCTTGGTGTCAGCCTGAAGACGGGAATATATCGCATTTCCCGAAACGTTGTATTTTTTCGTTGTTTTTAACTTGTGTTGTGTTGTCTATTGCTTTTGTTTGTTGTCCACTGTTCTCCATGGACAAAACTCTACATCTGACACGGGTTTGTCTGCGGCCAAAGACGAACTAAAAGTAGAGCAAAACCAAGCTTTCCAACATTATCATTAATATTTTACTGGTACAAAACTACATGTTACACAACATACGCTGCAACTTTTAATTATGTAGATGTACTAAAAATTTTATTCAAAATTAATGACAGTGCAAACAACTATTGTCCGACCTGTTTAAAAAAAATCTCTCAAATTTACAATGGTTTTAAGTTTATTGATTCCTGATAACTGGATCATGAATGCTACAAAATCACCAGCACAACAAAATCACGCATAGAATATTATTCAGTAAAAGAAAAAATACTGTGCATTTTCAGTGTCATCTCTGGCTTAGCCACGAAATCATTTTGTGTGAATTTTTTTTTTTTTTCGCAGATCTGTGCTGATAAAAGAAGCATAAAGAATTCTAAAAAAAAGCCTACGGTATTATGTACGCCACTAAAACCAACTGACATACCAAACCGAAAAAATTCACAGTGTATAACAAAGTTGTAGTCTATGATTTGACATATATAAAAACAAAACAAATTTAGGTATTTTTCATAATTTGTTGAACCTTTAAATATAAATTTTAAAACTCAGGAATTTTCGTTAAATACGAAAATATTTTAATTTTTGTTTTATACATGTCAAATCATACCATAAATATTCTTATACACTGTTAATTTTTTCGGTTTGGTATGTTTGTTGGTTTTAGGGGCGTACATAAAACTATAAAGTGCAAATTTTGACGTTTGCGACTCATCACGCAAAAACTATGAGAGATACACAAATTTCCTAGGAGGAAGGTTTAATCACAATTTATGTCTAAAATAAGAAAAAAAAATTGGTACAAACATAAAAATAAAAAAGACATTGAAAACTGAGGTAAAACACGCCCTTAAGCGCCTGCTGTATAGGGAACTTAACTTCTCGTCAATAGATGTTTACTAGAACATAAATATCCGAGTTCAAGACATAACAACAATTTAGTAATTTTTTTTCAATTAATACGGGATTGAAACTACGAAAGCAATATAGAGGTAAATAAAGTTTGTACAACTTACAAAACAGTATTTCCTGCCATTCAAAAAAAATATTTTCAAGCATCAATAAACTTAATTACGCTGATAGGCATACTACTTAATTTTTAATATAGTTTTACAACCGAAGGGAGTTTGCACTATTTGCTGATATTCGTATTGTTTGTATCAAGCGAACTAGAGCAGCGCCTAAGAAACTGTACTGCTTTGCATAAAATATTGATTGTAAGTATTCAAAATTACAATAAGAATCTGAAAAGATTTTTTCATAGAATCAAGGGTACTTGTGTTAGCATTCTTAAATTAAATTACCCGATTAAGTTTAATAATGTGTGGAATAATAAATTAATTTATTTTTATGAGTTTCATCCTTCATTGGAAGGAAGTTCACGTTTCAAAATGTATTAAAACATAATTACAAACTGGCGTAGCTTAGTTTTATATATAAATACAGCTTTGTTTTGCGTTGTATTTTTAATGTCCTGCCTTCGTTTTTTTAACAGTGCCCTCTAGATGAATTCGGTTTATTTTCAAATACAAAATATCTTGTAAATATGTACTGCTTGTAACGGATTTGTTTTCATAAATGTGCCAATCTGTTATCGGCCTTCGGCTGTTGGTTGGAACAGAAACTGAAAAATAAATAAAAGTCGGCGATTTCAAACCATCAGCGAGCATACGCGCTGTTGACCAAGCATGAAAACCGTGAGAAAGTTACGCACTGTAAAATTCTGCCACGGGGTTTTTTACAAACAGCATTCGGTTCTCGGTGATAATCATTTAAAAATATTTAACGCCAGTTATAATATTTCCTGCCGTATTCAACCAAACATTGTTTATAAAAAGAAGTTAAAATATTAATTACAAGTAAACGCTTGGTGATTTGAATTGTTACTGAGTGTAGGATGGGAAGCAACTGGAGTTTCCAAGTGTGCAGAATGAAACTTTCTGCAAGCGTCTCGCTAGTCGAGCAGCTGGTCCAACCATCACCCCGGCCTTCTCTAGAACACTATGTGACCTTGACCGAAGGCAGAAAACACGTAGTGGATTTAAGGGATTTATTAAAGTAAATATAAGTGATAGATATTTCTGTGGTGTTTGGGTAAAGTGGAATAAGTCAAAAAATGGTGTTTTGAGTAAATCGAAGAAGAAAGTGTGAAGTTCTACTGTGTGTAAAGGAACATACAAACTTACAAATTTAAATTTTTACATTCTCATAACCATTAGAGTTATAGCCTTTTACCCAGACCTAGAACATCACACGTAGAATGTGCTCCCAAACTGTACACAATTTCCTCGTTTTTCGAGTCATACCACTTTACCCGACACAACACTACAGATTTATTCTTTAAAGAAAGTAGTCTGTGCCGCGAACATAAAGTAAACATCTTTACTGTGTAGGTTAAGGGGACATGCCCACACAAGGCGGAGCGAATCATGCAGCCCTTACACGAAAAAAACCGTTTTGTTATACTTGTCGTAATCACAGTAGCGCGACAGACGCGATGCGATGAGCACGACGCGAACAAAATAAATGTTCAGCGCATTGGCATTGAGGCGTCTGTAATATCAGCTCGACAAAACTATTATTTATTCGCGTTACGGTCGTGACCATGTTGAGAAACATTATATTTTCGAACATTCGTAACAATTGGCGTGTTTATTTCGCATGCGAATACTGTTTGCGTAAATAGGAAAGTCAGTGTATTGTTACGCTAACTAGTAATTTCGACGGTTATTTTATTTGTCGAGGGCTGCCGGCATGGGAAAAAAATGTACGTTATGTGCAGAAAAAAAATATAATCAATGTTTTCCGCGTAAGGGCTAGTTTTTAATTGTTGATAAGTACAAAAAACAGAACAGTAACAGAAAAGTTGCAATGTAAAAACTATTGCATAACTTATTTACCGTGCGGATGTCGTACAAGGAATTTGCTGCCACCAACAGTGGTTTGAATTTTCTGCCCTATGCACCGACGACTCAATAGTATCTCTCTTCATAAGTCTCTCTCTCATATATAACTCACATAAGTATCATTTCAAGACATGGTTTGGATAAGAGCTTTCCTTGAATTCTTCCTCTGGGTTTCCCGTTCCAACTAGAAAAACCTTTATTTGGACAACGTATTACATTCCAATAAATTCACTCAAGCTTTGCAGAATGGATAATTTTCCTGAACATGCCCCCATTATAACAAATTTTCAAAATGAACCATTTATCTACCAAACAAAAAACGAGGTAATAGTAGTTGTGCCGTGACAATTACGGCTAATATAAACTAAGGTCGGTAGGGCCATGGGCAGCTAATATTATTTGAAAATATTTCCTTATTAGTTAAAGACATAATAATAGAAAAAAAATATACACCCATAAACCTTTGCCCTTGAGAGTAGCTACCCTTACTCATTAGACATTCATTTTAAAGAACATAGGTTCATGTTCCAGTCTGGTCATTTTGATTCATGTTTGGTATTGTTTACCAGGTGAATGCCACAAATTTCGCTTCTAATGACTCCATTGTGAACGACGTTTTAACCATAGAGAATTATCATCCATTATTCCCTTTAAGACAGCGTGAAGATAGCGTGTGTACTTGAGCCAGTCACAACTTCTATTCCTCTTTTCGTTTCTTCCCAAAATTTATTCATATATGATCAGCGTTATATGTCCGCTATTCCATTTGCGTTATTTTCAGTTTAACATAGTAATATGTAGTACGTATGTGTTATATACCGATTTTACAACACAGCCTCTATCAGCCGTGCAAAAGTTCAGTCTTAGTATTAAATAGTATCTTTTTTTTTTCGTAATATATGTGTTTCTATTATCAATGTTTTTATATATTTTTTAAAAAAATATTTTTTTTTCTGAAATTTTTAAGGCCCCCCCCCCCCTCCTTTCCCCTTCTACACGCATCAGACTAGAGTGTCCATAAATGGTCGTAAAATTAGCAACTAGTGCCCCTCCTGAGCTAAATTGGAGACGGAAATGTTAGTGGCAATATAATGTACGACATTTTACGTGCACAGTATGGCAACACAGCGCTGTAGTTAGTCCTCTCTTGCGCTACATACACGTCTTACACACTTTAATACTACTGTAGTGTTGATCAGATTATGTGTGCAGGTTCAAATACAGACCGGTCTGAACATGACTATACGTTTGCTACACGGAACATATAAAACAATACCTGAATGTGGAGCGCAACAGGGGACTATCTCCACGCTGTGTTGCCACACTGAGCGCGTCAAATGTCATCGTATGACATTTTACCACTAACATATTCGTATCCAATTCAGCCCGGGATTCACGTGGTGCGCCTAATATAACGGCCGTCATTGGACATCCTGTGTATAGGTTTTATGTCATAAACATTTTAGGGTGCGTAATCGTATGAATGGTACAGTAACGAATATGTTACAGCAGACATATATACATTATATATATATACAAACATACACACATAACACACACTTAAACTTCAGCAGGTGATTTCTCAAGGCCGGAATAATTACACTACTTAAACTGACTAAGTCTATTACAAAAGGAACTTTTAACTACATTCAAAAAATAGTTCGTAAATTTGCTACACAAGCGTATAGGAGCGCTGTGATGTATGTATGGTAGAATAGTTTCCCAGACATCCGTGGTAGCCCATCTAAACGTTTTTATAAAACAGTCAAATGTATACTAAAGTTACCAGACCTGTATTGTAACAAGTGTAATAGTTTGCATATTTACAAGGCGGAAGTATTGTAACTGTCCCATACTGCGATTACGTTAGTTACCTCCTAAATATTTTAGAAGATTTTTACAGTGTTGTTGAATATAGAGTTGAAAGAGATTTTTTGTTGTATTATAGCGCAGTGAATGACAAATGAGTGATTTATTAAGTACTGCATTGGTCGACTACGATTTACAAATTACAAAGTTAAAGGCCACGATATCGACACGAACGTATGAAAATTGGGACGTTAGAACATTAAATTTTACAAAAAAAAATATGTAACTGTAACACTTTGTTGGTGGTTTACTGTGGATGTGTGTTCAAAACAAACTGTCGTCTTGAGTTACTAAGCTCAAAGTATCTTAGTTGGTTACTGCATTTTAATAACGACGTTATAAATTACACCGTGTAAGTTTTAGAGAGTTTATTTATGTCCCCTGGTTTTATGTCATTAAGCTTAGCAAGGAACTGCTGACATACTATATAAACATAAGAAAACGACACAATTGTGCATACCCGTGCTGGGATTCTAACCCACGACCTCTCGTACCGTAGGCCGGCCCGATGTAATGTTGTAACAAATGTTGTGCCATGTGTTATCCTTGCCAAACCGGTCAGTCACTGAAACGCAAGCACGGCCCATTCACCCCTACGATCACGCCATTAGAATTTCCGTGACAGATGCGCTAGACATTGGTAACCCATTTTACACGACTAGTTTCAACGTAAATAGATGTCTCAGCATTATCATCATGCACTTACCGGCAAATTGTTTGCTGTTTCCGAGACGTATAATTTCATTGTTTGAGCATAAGATAATTCGTATCTCTCAATCGGCTGAATTTAGCGTAATAACCTGAAACGGATTTTTTGTCGGGAACCCTTTATTTCATGTTAATAATAAAAACGAAAACAAGTAGTTACAGCTAGTATAACTGTTATTACTACTCTTTGATAACAACCTCCTGGGTATAGACGGCAAAACTGTCGATGGCAAAGTTATAAACATGTTTATAAAATACACAACTTTTATTGATAGCACGAATTATCCACAAAATTATATTTACCATAAAGTTCTAACATTTTTTAGTAAATATACGTTTAAGGGATAAGCTAAATATCTGTAACAATTTTGAAAAACACGGTTACTAATAACTTCTCACTATTATAACAAAATGTGTTAAGACACGTGTAATGAGAGCAATTTTGTTGCAATCTCTTTCGAGTGGTTTCTTCACGCAAAACATCCAAGCCACGACTGTGTAAAAGGTGTGTATTACTGCCTTAGCGCCTGTGACAACTGCAACTAGCAACACTCCTAAGTTGTGTTGGTTGCCTAGCTGAAGCATCTTGACGCTCGTTAACGGTGAACGTCTTTCTAAGTTTGTTAAAACTTCAACTACTACATGCATAAGCTTCATTTGTTAGATTATGGGCAGTAACCGAATTTCATTTCATAGGTATTGATATATTGGCACATAATTTTATGATTTGTAGGTGATCGTTTACTAATGTCGTGCCCAAAAATTTCACTCATATTTTTTCTTTAATTTGGATAGTGTTTTAACGTAAAAAAACATATACTTCAAATAGGCATTCATGTGTGAATACACTACTTCGAAATATACTTAGGATGTAAACCATTCAGTGAAGTATGATTTCCTTTTTTAATAAATATATCTCGTAAACCTGGTGACAAACATTCATTATACTAGCTCGATCAAATCTAACAAATGAAGCTTATGCACGTAGTAGGTGAAGTTTTAACAAACTTAGAAAGACGTTTAAGATGCTTCAGCAAGCCACCATCGCAACGTAGGAGTGTAGCTAGTTGCAGCTGTTGCAGGCGCTACGATAGTAATACACACCTAATTACACAGTCGTGGCTTGGCTGTTTTGCGTGAAGGAATCACTCGAAAGAGATTGCAACAAAATTGCTCTCATTACACGTGTCTTAACAAATTTTGTTATAATAGTGAGAAGTTATTAGTAACCGTGTTTTTCAAAATTGTTACAGATATTTAGCTTATCCCTTAAACGTATATTTACTACAAATGTTAGAACTTTATGGTAAACGTAATTTTGTGGATAACTCGTGCTATCAATAAAAGTTACGTATTTTATAAACATGTTTATAACTTTGCCAACGACAGTTTTGCCGTCTATACCCAGGAGGTCGTTATCAAAGAGTAGTAATAACAGTTATACTAGCTTTGTTATTTGCAATTTTACACCTATTTTATTATAAATTTAAATAGTTATGTTAGTAACGTATGCATATTCCATCACACCTATAGCGCGCTTGATGTCGATAGTGATAGAAATCGAGTCCCGTCAGCTCACAATGTACTGGTAAATTTTACTACCAATATTTCGTTAGCGCCATTGTTTTCTTATGTATAAAAAGTACCTATAAACTACAAATATTTGTATTTGTCTGTAAAATGACTGTGCATATCGGGCTTGGTAAAAAACAACGGACATTCTAGAGTTGCGTGATGTGTAACGTTTATAAATTGAATAACATTAAGGGCACTGACAACCATTCGCTTCAAATGCGTTGTAATGCACAAGGAAATACTCTTTCATACGAAACTATTCCACGTGTACCCATTGTGTCAACGTACATGAAAAAAAAAATATTTTGTGGCAGCTACAGAATATTTTGTGGGTATTAGCCCTGCCAAATTTATTTTGTTGTCGCCACTAAAGTTTTGTGGCCAACGCTAAATTATTTTGTAACTACTACAATATAATTTTGCAGGGAAGGCATCCTACAAAATGTTTCTTTCAGTGAACGAAAAGAAAAAACACTTTAGATAATGCAGTAGTATCATTACCATACCATGCGCAATAAAAACATTGCTTCTAAGCCTCCTACATAGCTATTAACGGCAAATTCAGGCTTCCGTACTTCAAAACGTACTAACCGGATGTACGCGGAACTCAGATAGAATTGTATACTGAACTTTGTTACAAACTTTCCGCTAATGCAATTATGTGGTCACTGCCTAAAGTCGCATAGTAAAAATGTATCGGCGGGAAGCTTGCACGCTAGTTCAGTGTTTAGTTCGTTGAGGCGATGCGGCATTTGATACGCGCTCCAATGTCGCCCTTACAGCTCCGTCACTTCTGAGCCTCAAACGCGCTGTTAGGCGGCGTCGTTAATCTCACTGTAAAACGTGTCTACCCTTGACAGTAACAAACTGCTGTGTCACCTGCACTTTCCGCAGATAATAAAGCAGAGGTTTACACAATGTTATGTAGTATTATATTTCGCGACAAAGTCAGATTGCCGTTACAGGCAATAGTCAGTAAAGGTGATAAGGTTTTTCCTGCATTTACCCAGTGAATGGTGTAGTGGTGCAGCCAGCTTTGGTGCGAGGGGTTCTGGGATCGATTCCCAAGTATGGCTGGGTATAAATTTGTGTTCGTACAAATTGTGTCAAAAAATTGTCTATTATCTCACGACATTTACTCAGGGTTGCTTAAATAAGTCACATTAAAGGGCGGAATGTTCTGTGCAGTGATTATGCGGAAACTACCGCCTCACCACTGCACCAAACAATTTTTATAAAGAAAAGCGGTCAGATCACTTGCCTCCCACCAAGGCGATCCGGGTTCGATCCCCAAAGGGTTCAGCCAGGATTTTTCTCATGTAGGAAATGTGGCGGACTTTGCCGTCGGCCGGCGGGTTTTCTCGGGGATCTCCCGTTTCCCCCGCCTCTCACATTCCGTCACTTCTCCATCGTAGGGCTTCATTTCGTGTAATCCATCAGGACATGCAGATGTCTACGGGCGTCCAGTCAAATATCTGCACTCGGGGTACGATACCCTGCCACACGATATTCATTTTTACCCAGCGAATGAAATAACCAATCATAATTTGGACAACCATATATGTAGCAAACATCCTTGCGCCCATCAACGGCTAAGAACATTATTAAGTTAAAATAAAATGCCGTCGCATTCGGGTCCTGCATTCTTGATTTCGGTTCCCCAGCTATAGGCCATGGCCGGTTCTATCTTCGTTCCCTGTTTGTCAGAGCCTACGTTTCTGTATGTAATTACCTCGTTATCTTCAAGAAGTTTACATTAGCTACCTACTGTGTTCGGTTAGTAACTTATTTAAAGACGAACAGATCACGTGGGAAATTAACTCAACGTATAAAATAAAAACGTTCTGAAATCTATGAATCATGTCGTCGAATGTGTTCAATCCTTCTTGACGGGAATATAAAAGTCTAACAACTGTATAAGGTAGAATATTTGGTTCGATTATTTACGTGCCACTGCTGTATCTAAACAAATAATGTGGAGTCCACGATAAATGGACGACTCACGCAGCTCAAGCATTTGCAGCTGTCTTGGAATAAATAAGACATTTAAATGTATTGTGTCAATGTAGACGCTTACGGAAACTTACCCGATAGACTAGGGTAGGTTATCTTAGTCACGTGACCAGGATCTGTCAATCATCCGTATATTATAAACGCTTGAAATGTTATTCAGGGTTTTCGATTGGCAGGAACCTGAAAATCACAAATATTTCATACCTGGTAATAGTTTGCTAAACCTGGCGTCCACAGTGCATTGTTTACACGTTTATTTAAATACAAAATTCGTTTCGTACCTGATTGTTTAATGTTTAGACACAATACATTGAGTTTCACTTCGTTGTGGGTTTAATTGTATCTATTGTTTACAAATTTTTCGAGCCGAATGGAGTCTTTCGTCTGTTAACATTCGCTCTCCCTGCTAGTGAGTTGATCGAGAGGTTGTCAGGTGAAAATTCGAACACGAGTAAATTTCACTACGGTTACGTTTCAAACCTCTTAAACTGAAACGCTTGGTGACCTTCCCTACCTTCGTTAACTTTCAAAGTGCCTGTTGTTGCCTCGCTCGTGAATGACGCACAAGACAAGAAAGCTTGTACGTGTCTCTCCTTGCTTTCACTTCCAGCACATTTAATGAGGAAAAGGTTCGATGTTATATTAAAAAATATAAACGTAGTGATTTGCGTCCCAAATATACTATAATGCGTTTAATTTTAAAACAACACGTGTGCTATTGTGTTGTCAGTATCCTGGAATGAGTGCGATTTTGTAACTTCGTCTAAGAGACTAAAATTATACTTTTAATAAATCACAAATTTTATTTGTGAGTTTAAAACGGTTGTTTTAGCTAACTATAAAAACCACAGTAAAAGAGAAATACTCTATATTAGTCTCTTTAAGTCACTTTAATGAAAATACACAAGTGTTTTAACAAGTACACGTTTTAGTTACGTTAAATTATGCCTAATGGAATACTCTTCATACAATACCGTCACGTAGACAGTGCCTATAATATTCCAATATTACTTACTTTGTTGTCTATAATTACTATATATGTGTGCTTACTAAATATTTAGGCACGCCGTTGAAAGGAGTTACTTAGGGTACTTTAGCAACAAATTTCGTTCTTAATGTGTCTGCTGTGAGTTCATGTAAACATTAAATAATTTGGAATTCTGCTCATGTAAACTGCTTCGTCCAGAGACGTAATATGTGGGATTTTTCTGGAGCCAAGCCATCCCGTTTTACGGTATGAATTATTTATATACTAATCAGAGTAACGACGCATTAAAACAACAATTTTGTTTTTCAGAGACTCGGCTTAGCGCTAAAACCAAATCATTATTCTCATTACTAACAAATGAATTCTACATATAAAGCGTTAAGCTTTTTCAGCCATTACCAAACTATTTTAGGAACGTAACTGATTCATAACATTACGTCACAAATCCATTTACATAGCGACCTACGCTATATTTATTACGCTTACTTTTCCAGTTTATATAAGGTACCTAGCTTGGAGAAGGATTCAAGTCATACTCTTTTTTCCTTAATTATAATTTTTTTTTAAATCCATAATGCTCATTACTGACATAAAAACAAACGCCCAACGAAATCAGTGTAATATCATAATATTATATTGCTCATTGATTGAAACAATAGTACTTTAAGGCCTAGCTCTTCAGTTTTGCAGGGGTTTCTAAAGTTTTTTTTAACGAAAATTAATAAATGTATATAAAAAAATCCGTTCTTATACTTTTAACACTAATATATAATTGTTTGTATCTGAATGTTTCTGTTGCAACACACCAAACGGATTTTTAGATTTTGTCCCTGAAATAGACATATTCAGTCATGAAAATAAGCCAAAATGAAGCAAAATTATTTTTTGCTACTAAACGGTACATTATTAAAAAAAAAACTCTGTGTCAAAATTGTGTATCGTATAAATGTACATAGTCTCAAATTTTTTCAAAGTATTTGGTTAAAAATATATTACAGTTACTTGCAATTGTTTAAAATATATGAAAGACCATGGTCTTCAAGTGTTATATCGCGACCCGAGTTATACTACACATGACGTTACTTATATATTGTATAAATATAGTAGGGATGGTTTTATAGGAGTGTTGTATTGCCATATGTAAATGTGATTCCATCGGATTTACCAATATCCGTTTCTTTGAAAACAAATCAAAGCATGCGTGCGCCTTACCTCCCGTCCCTCGCGATACGACTAGTGCAAACACAGCGAGGAGCAACAAACAGAAGCGAAGTGCCTCCATCTTCTCAGGACCCGCGTCCCAGAAGCTGCACGGAGCTTACCGCGACAAGCGACCGCACTCGGTATCTACTGCACCTGCCCTTCTCATGGCGCCAGGCGTCGCGTCAGAACGTGCGCGCGGCGATGACGCCTACCGTCAACACGATGCAACCCTCGCGGCAGGGAAGCTGCGACTAAGCGCGGGATGCCAGCCGCCGGCCGTGCAGCTGAGGGTGCGCGCTATGCCCACCTCGGGGCGCTAGCGAGTCAACGCTCTCTCAGGGGCCACCCACGCCCGCGCATGCGCACTGCATCCTCCGTCCCAGGACACCGCGTCTCGCAAGGACCTGAGCGGAGATTAAATTCATCCCGCGCCGCCGTCCGCATTTCCATAATTTACGTTGTTAAGAATGAGCTACTGTCGAGTGTTATTAAATCTTCCTCGAGACACAAGACGTTGTTGACACAGCCGAAGGAATATTAAGTATTTTGGTTAAATTGTCCTGATTATATGAGACCCATGGCATCACCGCATGAAACAGTGATGTTCTGTTAATAATCCTTATTTCTCTGTGTGTCTGGATCTTTTACACCAGAATCACAATAGTCCGACAGACGCGAATAAAATAATTTGACCTCCAATCAGTGTCGAGGCTTCAATGTCGTCATCGCGTCCACCTCGACGCTGATTGGCTGACAAGTTATATTATTTGCGTAACAAACTTCGCATCGCATCTGTCGTGCAAATGTGAATCCAGCATGATGCGACGGGAAACGGGTTGTGGGAAGTTCGAAAATCACTTTGTTACGGTTTCACGATC
Organism: Medauroidea extradentata; assembly: GCA_003012365.1. NCBI lineage: Eukaryota > Metazoa > Arthropoda > Insecta > Phasmatodea > Phasmatidae > Medauroidea > Medauroidea extradentata. Next base: position 47,448 of record PNEQ01106714.1, read on the forward strand.
ATGTAACATCGGCGGCATCGCCGAAGGATTGTGGACAGTGGATGTTTGTTAAACAATTAACCCAAACTTCAGGACGATTGCTGCAACTGATTATAGGACAAGAATCTGATGATTCATGGAGTTAAGGGCGTTGAACACGTAAATGTTTGTAAAATTGTATTATTTATTATCTTTTATTTGTGCCAAACACTCTTCGTTTAACTTTTACACATCAAATAACATGGCATTTCCTCAAATAAAAACTGTTACACCTCATCGTTTTTGCATAATAACTCATCGAAGTCTCAAATTGGCCATCGCAGTGTAGCCAAATAAGTAATTAACTAATTAATTCCAAATTACAGGAATTTAAGGTTAAAAGATCAACGCATTTATCACTTGTTTGACAAAAGTTAGATTTGAAAATTTCAGTTGTTGCCAAAAGTAAAAGTTATTCAAAAATTTACTCTTTTTCATCCATTTTTAAAAAAATATAGAAATGTATCCCTTTGTATTGCCAAAAGTGTCTTGAAGTAGCCCATATGATTTTATATCAATATGAACAGACTTGTTTCTGCAAGTTAATTTTTTTTGCTACGCCGCAACAGCCATTTTACGACTTTGATAGGGGATTATGCTAAAACTATAATACCTATTTTTTTTAATTTGGGGAAATGAGATTTTTTTCTTATGTGTTAAAGTTAAACAGAGTTTGCCATAAATATAAAATAATGAATTTTTACTGGACCAACGTTCTTAAGATCGCCGTAGCTCTTACAAGACCGTCTAGAACCAGATAGGACGGCTCCACCCTGGGCCTAGAAAAGGACCAATCAGAAGAGAGGATTTCGACGACCTGGTGGAGGCGCGAAGAATGGTAAGAACAACGTGCTAGAGGGCTCGGGAAGGGACGTTTTCCGACTACGAGGACGTCCGCACCTCTGGTCCCGGGGGTCGATCCTGGATCTGCGGACACGGCGCGAGGCTGACCTCGAAGACCCCTTCTCTCAGGTTCGATCTGCTGTGAGTTGTGTTGACTAGGGCTGTGAGCTCCTGTCTGTTCTATCTCTTCTTCCTTCCGTACTATTCTTGTAATTCGACTGTGTTTTGCAAATATTAGACAACCCTCAAATCGACAAAATCAAATCAATGCCGTGTAGTGAATGCCCACAAGGCGATTTTGTGTTATGGTTTACTTTAAGAGCTCTTACCTATTTTCATTAATATGAGGTTATCAGTTTAATATGGTTATCAGATAACACTAGACGCCAATATTACTTTGCTGCTTATGAATTTAAATGTGGATTGAATCATTTTTGCATTACACTGTCCAATTGTTGTGTTTCTAGAGATTCCACTTAATAAACTTATGTTATATACTTCTTATATTATTTCTACTTCCTTCCCCTTCCTGTTCATTTTCCTCCCTAGCCTCCCAGCCTTCTGAAAGATGAGCAAATGGGGAAATATAACAACTTGATAAAGTCCACAGTCGGGAATCGATTTCGCGACCTGTAGAATTTACTGTAATCACGCTGTCACATGACTGTACGCACTGCTCCTACACCAATCGCTTGGATTGCTTTCCAGTTTTCCAGTGAGAATTTATGTGTTTAAGGACATTAACACGAACATTCTTAATACATAGTCCCACTGCAGCAAACATTTGTAGATCTCAATCTTTTCTACGTGTAGCCTCGTGTTTAACGAAGTCAAGCTGTCTTGTCTTCACCGTTTGCTGTGTTCTTCGTTTATCAACATAAATAGCGGTGGCCTACTTGGTTCATAAACAGTGTTTGAAATAAATGTTTAACGCGAAGCTATTAAGGCGGTTCCCTATATAGGCTACGTTTGTGTGTGAGACTCAAAATCGATAAAGCGCAAGATCGCCGCCGACCGGCGTGTATAACGCAGTTTCGCCTCTACGTGCAAGCCACTCAACTGGCGCGCAGAGATTTACCAGTATTCATTTCCCTATGAAACTGTAAGCAGTGGCCATATCATTTTACTTGTAGGAGATATAATTCAAAGTCCAACGCGTGCTTCTAACTGTGAGTTTTTCGATTCTGGTTTATATATTCCCAGATACGGCCGTCTGAAAAAGCCATTTTTAGCCATTTTTTGGAGGCCCGAAAATCATATTCAAAACACGCACACCGAATTTTGGAAATTACAGCGTCATACTTTGGAGTATGTGTTCTTTTCGTAGACGAATCACTTTGATGTGCGTTAATTAGTTCCGTCAAAAAATGAATACTCGCAAGTCGCTGCAAAGCATTCCAAGTGCAGGTAGGGAACCGCCTTAAGCATGTGCACAGTATATGTACCTACGAAAAGACAACATATTTGAGACGATGACGGAATGGTAGTACCAGAAACTGACATTAAATACTATTTTGAATCCCTCCAAAGTCGTTTCATAAACGGAGGTATGCTTCGAAATAGCATCATTTAAAATTATATAATCTAGACTGAAGTACCGTAGAAAAATAGTAGGACGAAAACCTGCACGCGTCTTGCGAATAGCAGTAACACCACACCTGGCACGCGAGTCAATGTCGCCTTTATAGCTTCCTTGCTTGTGGTCGTCTCACAGTGGATAAAACATTTAGATAACCGACGTTCTTGGTGAATTAGATGATGGAGGAAAAACACGTGTGGGAGAAACGTGGTAGATTTTGTTATTGTCTAAAAGGGTTTCTCGGGGGACTCCTGCTTCCTTCATCACAGAATTCCACCCAAACCCCATCCCCACGTCATCATCTCTAGATACCTTCATTTGACAACATAAAACACGTGTGGGAGAAGCGTGGTCGATTTTGTCATTGTCTAAAGGGGTTTCTCGGGGAACTTCTACTTCCTTCATCACAAAATTCCACCCAAACCCCATCCCCACGTCATCATCTCTAGATACCTTCACTTGAAAACATAAAACCACCAATCGGCGTAGATTTCCGTAGAAATAAGTCTTGCGCTGGCAAAAAAACTAAATATTTGTTCGAAAATAGCAAATATTTATATACGTAATCAAACAAAATATTCCGCGTCTTAAAAAAAAATACGAAATGCTACACGTCTGGCTTTGTCCCAGCAAGTGATATAAAGTAGTTGAAAAATAACTTATGCATTGTCACAAAATATTTTGCTGACACGAATGTAATAATTTGTATTTTAATATTCATACACAATTGCCCCAAAATGGTATATTCAGTGGCTGTGGTTTGTAATTTCACCTCGAGTTGCTCTGAAATTTCTGAGTCAATTTGTGTGTATAGGCCTATTTAATGCTACTCCATTGAGGGGCAAACCTTCCTTTAAAAATTTTTACATAAATATATAAATAAGGCTTTGGTATTTGTAAGTATGTATGTCGTTAAATACCATGCCTTTGACAATGTTAACATCAATAAAAATGATTTCAGCTTAGTACGAACGTGAGTGCTTGTGATGTATAATAAGTTGCAAAGATCCAGAAGTTCAACACTCTGCACTACATACTGTAAATGTTTAACGATTCGAAACGAAAATCTATGTAGGATAGTTACGCAACTATTTAGTTCTGCCAAACAAGTATTACATTTTTAACTAGAAAATAACAACGTAGGCATTTCATTTAACATCAGGCGTATATTAAATTGGATATATACGAACAAATTGTTTTGTTGTGCCGAAAAAAAATTGTTTGGCCTAAGGCAGGAGCCTGGAGAAGGGTGTGTTTGTGTATAAGTCCCTAAGGGCGACGCCAGCTGGCATATGTATTGTGATATCGCCTCTACGCCCGTAGTCGCAAATGCGCGCGCAGTGTCCCCGGTGTAACGTTTTTACTGTTGGACTGAAAGTGCTGACCTAGTAATTATATTTAACACGTCACTCAAGCAAAGTCCAATGTAATGGTACACCTCAATTTCAAACGAATTCGGTACATATATCTTGAGAAATAACCGTATGAAAAAGCTCATTTTATCAAAGTTTGGGGGCTTTAAAATAATGCTTCCTCTGTGCGTGGTGTCTTGAAAGTCATGTGCACAAGTAGTCTGAAGTGTGTTTTCTCTTCATATATAGGCGTTGTGGATGCACGTTTACTTGCCTCTGAGAAAAATACTTAACTCCGAACACGCTGCATGCAGTTGGAGCGACAGCCAGGCGGCTGCCTCAACCAAAAAAATCTTTCATATTGCGGAAACGATTTTCGGGACTTGGCTTTCTGTGACGCAAATTCTCCGTTATATATATATATATATATATATATATATATATATATATATATATATATTTTTTTTTTATGTTTGTCTTTAACTCTCACTGTTATAAATCTGCATGGTATACCGCTTCAGGCAAGGCCATTGTGAGTAATAAAAATTGAAGTAAAGGTAGAAAAAATGTTGTGGATATTTGATCCTATTCGTTTCTATACTAAGGCTACGTGCTATGGCCATCTGTGCTTTTAAGACATATGTGTGTGCATTTAACAGAGGAGACAGCAATTATAGCATTTTAAAGCTAGCCATTTATGGTGCGATAAACCAACGTTATGCCAATTTATGTACTATGTAAAACATATTTAGTTTTCTACTTAGTGTATATGTTACACATTTATGCCTACCCCATAGAGTATCGACACAAATATTAACGACACCGCACGAACATTATAAACGTCGGTTTAGGTGTGTCATCTCAAGCCATGTTGGAATTTTTTTCTCATTTTGGTTCCTTAAGGTGCCTACCTACTGGCCGCGTGTTTGTATGAGTGAGGCACGGCGCCAAGGGCGATGTTGGCCGGCTCATCTGGTGCGGTATCGCCTCTACCGCAAGACACTGGAACTACGTGCAGTGGTATCGTAGATCACTCGCCTGACTCACACTTTGGCGGTAAGTTTTGAGTGAAGTACGTTTTCTTTATGTGTTTGTAGCAATTTTGAGACCCTCCGAAATGATCTTCCTAATAAAAGTGATGTTTTGAAACTACCATCCCGACATTGTTTCAAGTGTTTCTTCATTTCACAAATTCACACATTAGAAACATATTAGGAAGTTTCTTAGTAAAAAAGAGTTTTGCCAGCAGGCTGCAACACTGCTGCCTTAATTCAGAACATCTAACTTATAATTACGTCGCATGCTTTGTGCAGATATTATTTTTAAGTCATAAATAGATGTAGTTACAGATCCGTCAGGTAATGATGGCATAGTGACTAATCCGGAGACAACAGCAAAATTTTTAATCACTGTAGTAAGAAAGTATCAGTAATTTCAATGGAAGTAATTTACATATTTGTAAATTTAAAAAAAAAAAACATATGATTGAGGCCCCTCTTAAAGAGCGAACTTCGCAACTTCTACAAAATACAATTGTGCATTGTCTTTACGCCGGAGAACCACATGTGAAACAGAACGAATCTCTCAAAACCTTACATGTTTACGTAGTCCATCAGTGTTTTTATGTTTCCTACGGCCATGCGCTTACGTTCCCTACATGATTCCCTGGTACGTTTGCATTTGTAATGATTTAGTGCCTAGCACGCAAAAAAGTCGGTACACATAATCCTTCCACGCTCTATATATGAAAATCCTTAAAGCATAGGAAACGATACAGTAATAACCACTCTCTTTTAAGCCGCCTACGTTAATACCAAGGTTACATATTTCAAATTTCCAGGGATGAATATTTAGTAGGGAAAATATTGCCGTGTTATGTGGACTGTATTCGACATATCGTTCTGCACATTATACATATATATTATTTTTTTTATCTTATTTATTATACCGATTTTTGTGCCCCTCAACAGCCAAGGCCAATAACAGAGTAACACATACAAAAAACATATAATATTACAAATGACATACAAAAACACAAAACATTTCAAACGACATACAAAAATGGGATTATTATACAAGCAACAGTAACACAAACACATAGACCGACATTAACAAAAAGAGAGGACAATGTACCCCGATAATTATCTGTAACCAACCTAGACCTAGTGTAACTGTTTGTAAAGATAAACAGATTCAACTTTTATAATGTCTTGATGACTTTTGGAATGTGATTTTCCTGCCGATGAAGGGATCAAACTCACTAAATGATTTACTATACATTAGAACACATCGTTTAACTAGGTCCATTTCTTTATTAGTTGTACCAAAAGTACCACTACTTCTATGGTTGTAATTTGGAACTCTAAGACAGATATATTTACAAATGGCAGAACATGAGTGATATGAAAGAAATGTATTGATTATAAATAAAGCATCATATATAGAACGTCTAGTTTCTAAAGTGTGAGTTTTGAACTTTTTTAGCTCACTATTGTGGTCAAAGTTAGAATTATTAGCTGGGAACCTGTTAAATATAGTTTTAAATACATTGCATTGTAACTTTTCTATTCTCTTAGAATCTGTTGCTGTAATAGAGTTCCAAATTACTGAACAATATTCTAATTTTAATCGTACTAAAGAATAATACAAACAAAGCAAGGAGTCCGGTGTAGTTGCAGGATATGTAATTGATTTTATTAAACCTAATATACGCACAGAGCTTTTAATTAAGTTGTCCACATGATGATGGAAGTATAATTTGCAATCAAGTATCACTCCAAGATCACGAATATAATCAACTCACTTAATTTCACGTTTTAAAATGAAGTATTTGTTTGTAATAATATTGGTTTTCCTTGTAAACGAAATGCATACAGTTTTTTTTTTTTTCAAATTAAGATAAATTTGGTTATTTAAACACCAATTATACACTGCTATAATGTCATTCTGTAGATCAATATAATCACTCCTATTGCTAATGTTCTTATAAAATTTCAAATCATCCGCATAGAGGACTGGCTTAGAACTTTTAATAACATGACTTATATCATTAATAAATATATTTAAAAGTAGAGGCGACAAATTACCTCCTTGTGGAACACCTGATGAAACCTGATAGGAAGTGGAGAACTTTGTTTCAAGTCTTACCGTGAATATTCTATTTGAAAAATAGTTAGCAAACCACTTAGTAT
>PNEQ01106714.1:54530-135077 GCA_003012365.1 Medauroidea extradentata
TATATATATATATATATATATATATATATATATATATATATATATATATATATATATATATATATATATACACACACACACACCGCGGCACGCCAAAAGGAGATTCTAAAAATAAAACGCGAATGGAAATTTAGCAATGTCATTCAGCAGTACACATAGTCTTGCCCTAACATGACATTCTAGTTCTTATCTCGATGACTAATTGCTTTATTAAATAATAATTAAATTTCATTCTCTCGCAGTTGTATTATTGCACAAACCGTCAATAAAATATGTATGAGAAGGCCTATACAATTTAAAAAAAACAGTATTTAAGTAATTTTTCAGCTCAAGTAAAAATTTTCGTCAACTATACTGCATCTTATATCATCATCAAACAAAGTTAGTCTATTGCGTATCGTATTTCATTTGGCAAAGAAAACATTTTTCCAGAAAATCAAGCACTAATTTTTAACCAAATTTTCAGATTACGCTCATCCAAAACTATAAACGTTAAGAATAGCAATACGTTCAGTTTTCCTATTACTAAATTGTGCAATAATGTTACGTAATTTCTAAACAAATCGTGACGATCCCTTATACCAGCGTTTGACACTGTTATAGTGGCATTTTTAAATGATTGTAGAAGTTAAAACTAAATATAGAATTATAATATATTGGTTTGTGGACATACGCCACTGCTAATGTTTTGCTGATAGAACTTGTGTAGAATGACAAAGTGCAAATATATATAGTAAATATATAATAATTGTAATCTCTCAATGCAACAAACATTTTAAAATTTCATAAATATAGAACTTTTTATAAGCGATTAATTAGGGACATGAAATCGAAACTTTGCTACCTCCAAAATTTATGAAACAGCAATAAAAAGTAATATTTTTTGTGTGCATTTATATCTATTTTACATATGTTACTTATTAAAATACAATACTTCTTACTCTCATTTGAATCATATTTCATATAGAAGTAAATGCACACAGTAAATAAATTATATTTTTTTGTAAGTTCTTATGTTTTGGTATCAGCATGGTTTGGAATTCAGATTCCCAATTATAGAGTGAGCTTTACCACGTATAGATTTTTTAAAATATGGAATTATGAAGGGTGACAAACCAAATTGTTTGGTTGCATATACGCCATCATTCAAGTGTACACAGGTAGGAGATTAGTTTAAAATTATATCAGGTAACTGACTCTGTACTAATACATTAGGAAGTTACGAAATTCCTTGAAGAAGCAAAATATTAAGGAAGAATAATTTGGGAATTTTTAAAAACTCTCCCTGACCTTAAAAAGAGTCGTGCTATAGAGGTATATGACTGGATGTAATTTTCTGGACATTCTCCATTACGCTGCAGATGTCTGTCAAAGTAAACTAAAGAGAATAGGAAAACATAAATAAGCGGAGCATTCTTTATACAAAATAATACATAAACAACATAAAATTCTATAAATGAAATTGGGTCAAATAAAAAAAGGACTGTCAAATAAGCAAGGCAAACCCCAGACACCAGCAACGCATACGGCGAATGGTTTGTGGTCTGCTTTGGCAAAAGGATAAACAGGAAAAAATATATAGACCATTAAAATACGACACAACAATGAGACGAAACGAAGCACAGTTTTCCATACGCAAACAGGAAAACGACGTTTTGGGAAATGTAATCTGTTCCTGTCTTCAGGCAAAGACAGACTGGATCCGACAACACGAGTGCTACTGATGTGTTCCTATTTTCTGTAGTATTCTCTGACAGACATCTGCATCGCAATGGAGTACGTTCAAAAAAGCTGTATTCAGCCTCTTGTCTTTATCAATCCCTAATCGTTTCTTCGCCTTGCAGAGTATTCGAAGCTGCCTACCTGGTATGTTCGTACGTATTTTATCTCCTTTATTTACCTTCCTTCGCTGTTTTCTTTCTCCTCTAGCAAAATAACCTGACATGTTTTCCCACTTTTTACTATTTTTCCCTTCATAACTTTTCATTCTTGTACACACGACCTCGCTTACCCTTCGATTTAGTCGTCTTCGTTCTGCAACATGTTTCCACGCAGCCTGCTTTCCATCCATCACTCTGGGGTGGAATATCACGTCTCTCACAGGATGGAAGTATTCCTTTCATGGCGCTGAGTACAAAGCCTTGTGTCCTGTGACGTCACACTAGGACTTCACATACTAAGCTGGTATCAACAGTGTTTAAATGGAGAACCAATATTAAAAGCAATTACCTCTATAAAACTCTATTATAAAAAAAACTTATCTAAACAAGAACACTTTGCATAACATTTCTGGAAGAGTACTTCTATTTGAGAAACTTTGCCATTATTTTTAATACTTAATGCAAATTATTTAATTCTAAAATGCATATTTTACAACACAATATCAGGTAATGTTTATTTTTTTTAAAATGAATTCAATCGCAATATTTTTTTTTTTTTAAATTTCGAAGATCGGTTTTTTAAGAGTTGCCTTTAATTGTCTGTTGAGAATTAATTTACTTCAAAATATAACTAATATTTTTAATCCGTTGCAGCAAGCTACGTACCTGCTAGGTACAGCTGTAAAGTAAATGTGTACAAGCAGAACGTAATGTTTATATAAATATTTCATTTACTATCTCGGAATGAAGGCGTTATTGCTTTCCCACAAGCAACCCAGAGCCTGAGAATCAATAGTTCGTCAGGTGTCAAAACAAATGGATTTAAAATATAACTTTAAATTACAAACGGCAATTTACATTGTAAAAAAAAGCGATTATTTTGACCACGCAAGTGTTACGATACAAAGAAATAAATTTCTTCTAACTTTTGGTACAAATATATGATACACGTTACTGGAATTCTGCTACACTACCCAGAAATATAACTTACTGGGAACGGAACACTGCATAGAGTAATGTCGTTATCAGTTCTATTTGCTTGGCCAACATATCAGTTTTGCCAGCTTACATAATGTACCAAAAACAAAACTGGTTTGGCGCTCATGTGAAGTGTACAACATTACGTTACAAAATTTAGTTGAATGTATTATTATTTCTGTGTGGTTTTCTCGATAGAGATGGTTGACGCTTTAGAACCCCCCCCCCCCCAAATAGAATCCATGCAAGTAGTTGAAATTTATAAAAAAAATATGATTTGATTATTCATGTATGTTATATAATTTTTAAAAAAATATTACAAATAACGACTTTATTTTATAAATGACTTAAATAAATACAAAATTATGCCTTAAACGTAACATTCAAACAAATGACAGCAAATATCGGCAGGAATGAGAATTATTTTTTTCCCCTGTAATATTTATAAGTGGCCAGGTAGCGTAATTATAACATATGTGTGTGTGTGTGTGTGTGTGTATATATATATATATATATATATATATATATATATATATATGCATACATACACACACACATCGCCACACAGCCCAAACCGCTGAACTTATAGAGTCATGAAATTTTGACCCCTAACATCATAAGCACCCACCAAGAAAATATTTTAAAAAATTCGAATATTAAGGGGGTGAAAAGGTGTTAAAAGTGTTTTTACTGAACCATCGATAGCACTTATACTCATTTATTTATCGAGGTGATCTTTACTTCAGAACGGAACTTACAAATATGCATATTACCCAGTTTTTCAATGTTTCGAAATTTAAAAGTTAAGGCTATGAAAAGCCGAAAAATGTGTTTTTAGTCTATCCTGGATAATTCTGTATCTCTTAACCCTGTTAAGATATCGATATAATTTTTAAACATGAATTTAGCTTCCGTAAATGCCTATACGCTATTTCAGAGATTTTCTAAATTCGGAAATTTAGGGAGTGGAAAGACGTAAAATGTTCTAGAAATTCAGCAAAGCCGGTATGACCAGGGATAAATAATTTAAAATAATATCTTGTTACATTTTGCCGTCCTGTTGACACGTATAGTCCTTTGGTCATGGGTCTGTATATAAATAACTTTTCTTTTTAATTTGAATGATCTATCTTAGCGAAGGTGTTTGGAACAATGGCATTAACGATTTGGGTTCAAATCCCGTGCAAGGCAAGTCGGCGGGTACTCCTGTGATATTATATACGAACATATTTGCGGCAGAAGAGTTATTTTATTTTAAATTTAAAATGTGAAATATTAAGGGTGTTCCCCTCGCAATGTAGGCAACCACTAAGGGGTGAAAAGTGGTACAATGTATTTTCCCGATAGCCTCGTTATCTCATACATCTGATGAGGTATCGTTATGCTTTGGGGTTGAAAAATCGTAAAATGTTTTTGGCGTATCTTCAATATCTCATTAATACTACAAGCTATCGTCTTCCTTCAAAAATTCCACGCGGGCAAAGCCGCGGTTGGGCAGCTAGCAGATTATCAACGCAACTTTATTGGTTTTTGTATCGATAAATTGGGTGATTCTCATTTTCGCATGTTGATTTTTCAGTACCCTTGCTAAGTAATTTGTATAAAAATTCAATTGTAATTTTAACTCCTTATACACAGGTAAATAGATTTGCTCCGGTCAACCATAATACGTGGCGAAACAATTATGTATTTTATCCAACAAAAATTTCATTGGCTAAAAGATTTATGAAACACGTCAAAAATTGGTTTTGCAGGTCCAATAAAATATGTTTAAAGACGTTAGACCCATAAAAATTCAAAATTTTACATTTATGCCAAACACTGTTCAACTTTTATACATAAGGTATCATGTCATTTCCCAAAATAAAAAAATAGGTCCTATAGTTTTAGCATAATCACCTATCAAAGTCACAAATTGGCAGTTGCGGTGTAACCAAAATAATAAAAAAATAATTAACTTGAAGAAACAAGACAATTCATATTGATAATTTCTTATATTCTGAGCTACTTCAAGACACCTTTGTAAACAAAAACTCTACATTTTTGTATTTTTAAAAAATTGATGAAAATGAGTACAATTTTGCATAACTTTGACTTTTGGCTGCTATTAAATTTTAAAGCTAACTTTTTTCAAACATGTAAAAAAAAAAACTCTTGCTACACTGACCTTCAATTCCTGTAGTTTTGAATTTATTAGTTATTACATTTCATATTATGGATACACCGCAAAGGCCATTATGTGACTTTACGAGTGATTATGCAAACACTATGGGGCCTAATTTTTCAATTGGGGAAATGACGTGTTACCTGATGATGTGCAAAAGTTTAACAGTGCTTAGCAAAAAAATATAATTAAATTTGACGGGTGCAATGCCCTTAACGGGACTGAACCCTCCTGTTTAAGAGAACATAGATAACCAGACTGCCATATATTCGTTTGATTCAACGTTTAAACAGTTGTTTCGCCTATACAAACATCTATACGGTTGGCTGTAGTCAACTTTTTCTCCGCGTATGCAAGGATAATTTAACTGAAAAAAAAAATGAGCGAGCGAGTCAAGTAAGTGGTCAGTCAACTCGACTGCCAACATGTAGAGATATGCACAATTCGCGTTATCATTATAGAGGCTGTGTCTCAATTCAAGAATGTGTACACTCTCACTACCCACTCTCCCACTCGGCCACTCTGGCTCACTTTATTCGAATTGGGACGTCAACTCTCGCACTATGCACTCGGCACACTGCATTCTATCAGCAGTAATTGTAAGTATATAAATAAATAATCTACTCTGCGAACTACGATATATTTAATGTAGGTTATTGTTATTATCTACTATAATATATTTATTAAATACAAGAACGGCGGATTAAAACAACGAGCAATGATTAAAAATAATTCTTAACAAACACAAATAAAGTGGTTTAACCTTAAAGCAATATGGCTGCCGCAGAGGGTGCGAGAGTGAGCTGCGAGGGAACATCATCGCTCACTCTCGTTCACTCTCCTATTGCTCACTCTCCCTTTGAGTTGGGACAGTATAAAGTACCCTCTGTGACGTCAAGAGTGGACGAGAGAGTACTCTTTCAGCGAGTTAGCACACGGCCTAAACTTCACTTTCCTGTACATAACCGAGTATATTCTGCGATTCGATTGGCCACGAACTTTAATGTGTTGTCAATACGTCTTTACGGAGATTGGTCTCTCTACCGTGTAAGCATTCTCCGCGGTAAGTCACGACAATATCGCGGCCAGCGGGAGACGTCGAAAGAGCCTACCGTATTTTGGAGTCTAGTCAGCTGTCAGAAAATTAAGCGAATTTTGCATGTCCCTACGCAATATGGTGATCCGAGTTCGACTCTCGACGGGGTCGGTCTGAATTTTTCGCATGTGGGAAACGTGGCGGACGTTGTCGATGGCTGCGTCGTTGGGTTCAGTCTCTGGTCTGTAGCAGGGCCTCGCTTCATAGCATCTCTCAGGGAACGGCCGACGCCTATTGGTTCCCAGAGTTGAAAGTCTGTGTCTCGATGTGTGTGACATTGCCCTTGGGTTGACTTCCCACTTGGCATTATTATGTCACTAACTTTTACCCGCAGCTTCGCTAGCGTTGAAGACCATAGGGCCTCCCTATTCAGTTTCACAGTGGTTTCTGAAATAATTTTTAACGCAAATTAATACGTATATCGAAAATTAATCCTTACAGTTTTAACACTTATGCATAATCGTTTGTATCTGAATTTTTCTGTTGTAACACACCAAACGGATTATTAGAATTTTGCCCCTGAAACATTACAAATTTTGTTGTCGAAATAAGCCAAAATTAAGCAAAATAATTTTTTTGCTGGCAGACGGTATGTTATTTAAAAAACGCTCTGGAAAACGTGTACATCGTATGACTGTACAGTCTCAATTTTTTTCAAAGCATTTGGTTAAAAAAATATTCGAGTTATCTGCAATTGTTTGAAATAAATGAAAGATCATGGCCTTAAATAACTTTCAAAGATCTTTATAAAAATAGCTGTGACTTTGTTCGCGTATAATTTGTCCCTGGAAAAGACGCTACACGTGAACCACTTAAATAGTTGACACAGCACGCCACTGTTCCCTCACTGTCGCACTTGCGTTGATGCCTTCTAAGTCGAGCATCTTTATATTCCTGGGACCTGCGGCGCCCCGATTGCAGCGTCATCTAGTGCAGTTGTCGAGGTATAGATATCGTGAAAATATTCTCCGTATTCAAATATCTATGTGTACCAATTGTCATGGTGCGGGAAACAGCTAGTAGACCTATACAAACTTTCGTCCCCCATTTCATCACCTTCAAGTTTTATTTTCGCGATAAAAAGTAGCCCACTTTCCTCTCCAAGGTCCAGTCTATCTCTATACCAATTTTCATCGAAACTGGTTAAGTAGTTTAGGCGTGAAAGCGTAACAAACAAACAAACACTCACATTCCCATTATAATATTAGTAAGGATTATTACCCCAGGGTGTAATGGCCATAGTGTAAGTAAGGCCACTTATATCAGAGTGTAAGCCAATATTTTACTACAACCAGCCTGTGTAAAAAAAAGTCACCCTCCTGTGTAGGAGCGTGATCACAAATCAGCTCCGAAGATGTGGAGGGAAGGAATGACTGCCATTCGCATGCAAAAGATGTAGTTATGGATCATACTTGCGACAGCAAAGGGAGGAGGGAAAATTTTTACTGGTATCACGTGAGTACCTCGCCGTAAAATGTATAGCTATGAAGATGATTGGGGTCTCTGCAACGCATAGAGGAATACTATGAAGAAGCAGGTGAATGAATGGAGAGGTTAAGAATGTGCTTATATTTGGAATCGCCGATAAAAGTTGTATGATCTACAACTTGCTCCTTGAAATTAAATTCGTTGGAGACAATTCCCTCAAAGGCGTCGCCTAACACATACTTCAAATACGTTGTAATGTGTGAAGAAAAACGGGTTTTTTTACGGAACTATTCGACATATGACTAGAGAAGATAGAGCCCACGATTTTTGGTGAATTAATTCTGCAGCAGTTTGTTTCAATGTCTTACGTGCACATCTGCAGGTCTGCTTCTTGATTATTGGCAGAATGTATAATTGCACAGATGTGGCCCATTTGACTGTGCCAACAGGAACAAGTTTACTGCGACACCACACGTCTGTGATTTGCCGGTAGAACCCTAGACGCTGAGAATTTAAAACAGCCAATCACAGACAACTAAGCAGAGCTGCATATGTGCACATAAGGCATTGAAACAAATTGTTGCAGAATTCTTTTCAATAAAAATTATGGGCTCTAATGATATTATATCGCGAAAATGTTTCATACCAACATACCACTGAAAACACTGTAGTTTCTTGCAACATATAAGGTGAGGTTATGTACGTCTGTCAGAACGTAGCTTTATGCAGACCAACAACATGCATCAACTATCACAAATACGGGATTCTTATTTGCTCAGTCAAATAGGGTAATATTTTCACGTGCAAGCGAAAGCCAGTTATTTTCTGGTAAGCTAAACGTGCGTTGAAATCCAGCAAACAGTCAAGTTTTCCCGCGAAAAACCATCATCTCTACAAATGAGTAGAGGCTTGAAATATTCGCAGGTTCAGTGACCTGTAGGCTAGCCTCCAAGAACATATGTTTACTGTCACAGACAGCAGCTTCTCATTGGTTGCTCGTTGACACAGTTCTACAACATGACTAGGGCCCGGCAGTTTTCGCGAGAACATTTCTGCAGCACTTTGTTTCAGTGCCTTACGTGCGCACCTGCATCTCTGCTTTGTGGTCCGTGATTGGATGCCTTAACACCCAGCGTGTGGAGGTTAAACACGCAAATCACAGATATGTTGTGTCACAGTTACCCATGTACTGATTGGTACAGTCAAATGAATAATAACTGCACAAAAACACTCTGTCAATAACCATGAAGTTGAGCTGCAGGTGTGCACGTAAGACACTAAAACAAAGTGGGGCAACATTTTTTCGCGAAATCTACCGGGCCTTCCCTGAGAAGTCAAATAAGTCAAGGCTCAATCGCGAAAGAGACATAAACTGGCGGTAGTTTGAGTTCCAACTTGCGTCCAAAAGGAAATGCGAATGTTCCACGTCCCTACATATGCCCGTAGTGCCAACGTACGAAAAGAAAAAACGGACAAGGACGAAATGTAGCTTGTTTAATTACAATAACCATTGAAATCACTATTTCGAAGCCTTTCAACATAAATAAGAACGGCTTTTTGAGACTGCCGTATTTCAAAATATGTTAACAGGATGAATACTAAACTCGGGTAGAAAGGTGCAGTGAACTTAGCTACAGACTTTCCACCAATAAAATTATGTTGTTACCCAGTGGCGGCTCGTGTGTTGTTGCCAAGAGCTGTACAGGGATGTGCGCTGGTTGACTCTACAGCCACTGACACGCTGATGTAGAGATTCTCCTTACTACTGAGTGGTCACAACACATCTAGTAGCCGGCAAATATTTCATGTTCGTTGGTCTACGGCGCGTTCATCAAGAGTGTACAGTTCCGACTATCTGCAGCTCCACCTGGCAACAACTCACAAGCCGCTTAGATTCCATGGCTAAAATGGACTCACGGGTGTCTTTGCACGCTAATTCAGCGCTTGTTTCGTTGTGGCGATGTGACATTTAAAGCACGCTTGAAGGTCAACCTTGTGTCTCCGTCGCTTCTGAACCTCTAACGTGCAGGTAGGTAGCACTCTTAAGATTTTTAATTTATTTTAGGTATAAATTGTAGTTGAGTTTCATTGTTAAAATGGTGGCTACTGAGACAATTCTTTGACATTGTCTCGGAAAGGAATAGATTTAGATCGTAAACCTGGGCAGGTCAGGTTAGAACCGAATGTAGACGCTTATATATACTTAAATCATATTGTATTATTATTAATGAATAGTCCAATTCCAAAAATCGTCTAGCCCATCACCAAGGAAAAAATAGTTCTGAACAGTTTTGTGTAGCTTTTAAATGTACGCTGAAGATGACGTGATTATAGATTCCAAAAATCGCATTATTCAATAACAGATAAAATTTGGTAAACTGCTTTGGCCATGTCCCAAATGGGCTCACAAATCAGTTTTTCGCGAGTTGCGCAGTTTTAGTGAAAGTGGATAAGACGAGTTTTGAAACTGGACTACTCATATATCAATATATTTATGAGAATAGATTTGTGAGAGCTGTTGCTGCCCTGATTTATATTTGAATATATTCGGTTTGTTTAATATTTATATATTTGTGAAATAGTTAGCTCTTATGACGGGCCGCGGAGAGCGTGAGTGTCGGTAGATGTGCCGATGAGCGATGCGCCGGAAGAGAGAAATGGGGCTTAGCTGAGGACTTCCGAGGAGAACAGACGTGGCTATGTCTGTGAAGCGTATATCGCTGGAAATAACTATGATGGTTTCTGATAGAAGATTGTGTGTACATGCAGGGGAATGCATCAGGATTTCCAGCGCTGGATTGTGGCTTGCGGAACGACGCCGCTAAACAAGCGACGGAGTTGCGGCGGTCAAAATCAACCACATCAAGGCTACCAGCATGGACTGTGCTAACTCTACATGATGACGTCACAGAGAGCAAACGCTACGTGTCTCTATTGAAAATGCATCTACGGGAATATTTAAGGTATGAGCCGGCATTTATTTCGTTTGCCAAGTCCCGGGCAGTGTTGTAATGTTAAACTGTTCATAGCGAGTGTCTGCTTCTGAAATAATATGTCGCTCGCCGCGGAGTAGAAAATTTAAGTAGTAACATTTATTTAGAATTTGTCAACATAACTGGTTAACATACTGAGTAATGGTTTATTACAGAGCACCGGTGACATAACTGTAACTTTGTAAGCATTTATAACTAGAGTATTCTTTACTTTTAAAAAAAATTCTACCAAGTTCTCCACGATATAATTGGGCGACGTTATGCATAATCCAGCTATGCGCCAACCGATTGTGTTGCGAAATACAGATGAAAACGTTTTCAGTTTTAAAACTGTCTTAATGTATTCCGGTCCTGTAGCGTGTTCAGAATATTTCCTTTATAAGACTAAAAAAGGGCTACTTCTCGTAAGAACTGCTCAAAGCTAAGAATCTTTAAACACATTTTAATTTACAACAATTATTTGGCTCATAGCTGGTTGATGCATAACACCATACAATTGATCTTCATATTCACTTTAACCTATTATAGACTCACGACAGGAGTAGAAATCAGTTTCAGATGAGTTTGAAAATGTAACATGCCCAAAATTAGTTCTTTGGGTGTTGTTTACTGTTATATGAGTGAGGCAATTATGACGACATCCTACCAAGATATTACCACACTACGTTAAGGCACAGAGTATGACAGCATGGTTTATTTAATATCATTATGAATGTAATACGTGTAGTAATCAATTCTGTAGGAATGACACTGTTTTACGTTACCTGGAAACGTGACGGGGGACCGCGATGGCCGAGTGGTCAGGCCATTCGCCTCCCACCAAGGCGATCCGGGCTCGAATCCCTGCGGGGTTGGTCCCCGGATTTTCGCACGTGGGAATCGTGCCGAACGATGCCGCTGGTAGGCGGGCCTTCTCGGGGATCCCCCTTCCCCCCCCCCCAAATTCCGGCACCACCCCATACCCACCTCATGTCATACCTCAGCAGCGCAAGTAACTCAAATATTTTTAAACTAAATACATTGAAAAAATGTGTGACTGTACAGTCATACGATATACAATTACGCCAGAGCGTTTTACTTAAATAATGTACCGTTTGCTAGCAAAAAATTATTTTGCTTCATTTTGGCTTATTTTGACAACAAAATATGTAATATTTCAGGGGCAAAATCCTAAAAATGAGATCGGTGAAATGCAGTAGAAAAATTCAGGTTCAAATGATGATATAATAGGTGTTAAAACTGTAAGAATGAATTTTTATACATGTATTAATTTGCGTTAAAAATTTTATTTTTGAAACTACTGCATAACTAAAGAGATGAAGAATACTAAAATTATTTCATAATCAACTTGAAATAATGAAACACCACTAAAATAGCCCGAGCAGCCGGCGACATGAATGTTGCTCTCTTCCACATGGCCTGTTCAGACCGCGAACAGATTACACGCCAGCAAGATGGCCGGAAATGAATGGGGAGGGAAAAAAAGAGCCCCAGAGTGGACGAGGAGATGGTGAACGCAAGGGTTGGCTGCCCTGCGCGAAACAATTAGAAGTAATTTAAGAGAAAACGCGTTCTTTTGTCTACGAAACCAACCGGGGCGGAAGAAATGTCTGCCTTATAATTTGCAATTAAAAGTTCTTACGCGTCGTTGGATTACTTTTGAGCACGTAGCTTGCATTACAACTTTTTTCGTTGTTTCTGCTGTTGACTTGTTAGCTTAACGAATGTCTGTTCCATTCTCGCGCAGAAGGTGTTGTGTACAGCTGAAGTTTCTATTTCGCCAGAGGTATTCGCAGTTATTTCTTTAAATATTCTCTTCCATGTAATAGAAATTTAAATATAAGCTGTCGACGTAGACTATTTAAAGAAATGTCGTTTTTTAGAAACTCTAACGTTAGTATAAAAATTACAAAATAATTTTTACTTACTCGCTGTTTGGAATTTAACATCGTGCTCCAATATTTCCTTAGATAAAAGTAGAAAGTACACAAAGCATTAAAGTTTAAGCTCCAAAGGAATTTTCATTACTTTGTCTAAAAACGATTAAGAGCTATTGTTGTCAAATGTAGTATACTATGTAGTGTTCTACAACAGAATAATGAATTAATGATAACTGAACCTTAATGTTTTTGTTATTTGATAAAATACTTTTAGACCTGAGTTTGTTAAATTCCGGGAGTATTTAACTTATTCATAGCTTCGCTACGCATATTTTGACCCCATAAATAAAAACAAAAAATTCCGCAGAAGTTTAACTCTCATTTCTATGACTGAGGTTACCTACTCTTCAGAATGTTTTTTTTTAATCTGTGCGAACAGAAGAAAGTTTTTAGAAAATATTTAATGAATTCTTACAGAAGTAACCTTAAAACAAAATTGCTATGTATTCTGTAGGGATGTTCATTTCGCATACGGAAATGAAACCGGACGGTGCCGTTGGTCAGCATATTATTAATTAATTTAAATTTTTTTTTTATATTTTACCCGCCCCTTCATTCCGGTTCTGATTTTTACTCAGCTAATCTGTCCTGCTTAGGAAGAAAGCAGTAGCTTTGGAAACATCACAATGATTTTTAAAAAATAAGTTTAAGGTTGGTATGTCATCCCATCCATTTATCAATTCCAAATAGGTTTGCAAATATGTTATTATGGTGCAAACATGTTCTTGAAATTCATTTCTGAAAAAAAAATTAATTTTCCTTATTTTCTTAAAATAACTGAGAACAACTTAAAACAAATTTTTTTTTTTTAATTTACATTCCCGTTATTGGAAAAATAAAATTTACTGTACGGTTTATAGTAATGCGTAGAATACCATCATCACATAACAATTTAAGAAAGCTGTATCATTGCAGTTACTGCTTTTCATACGAGGAATATGCACTTACCTACTGCCGTCTGCCATTGTTCAACTTCGAAAAACTGCAAATGCAGTAAGTGTTTTTTTTTCCTATAAATCCTATGTACAATTAATTTTACTGCATTTTTTTGTGTGTAAACGACGCAGAATTTCAAGTCGAATCCAACTATACCAAAAATTCCATTTTTATTTATTTTTTCTGTAGTTATTGCCTTCTTCCTAACCAGCGCAGTAATATTAAATGTTATCAGGTAGTTCGTGAATACGTACTGCACCATTTAAATAAGTGACCAAAACTAAGCAAAATATACCCTTTGGCAAGAAGTCACCAGGCCGTTAGTAGCCTATACGAGTTACGTCCAGAATAACAGCAAGCGGGAATGAAGGGTGTATTGTTAACACTGCCGTGTCATTTTTCTCGTAAACAAAGGTCTGGCAACTTTTGTCAACGAATATTTTTCTCTTAGTTTTGCTCACAGATTCAAGTTGTGTTGTCCGTATCCACGAATTATTTTTACTCTTTACTCCACTTTTTTATGAAACTTTTTTTTTCGAAAACATACCAGTTTTGTAGTTAAGAGTATTTTATTCTTAGTTTTTACGTCAGATTCACTTAACACAGTCCTTATCAGCGAATTAGCCGACAGACAGAATGTCTAATCTCTCACAAGCGCTGAGAATAAATAACCTTTGAATTCTTCAATTGAGATCTACACTTTTTGAAGTTCAGTATGGAAAAACTGCAAATCAACAATCATAGTTAACGATACATGTCAACTTAACGAACAAACATTTACCCAGAATGATGATTTTGTTAAGTGTGATCTCTTGCGCCGCAATTTAATGTACGAAATTTCAGCGTTAGAGATTGTTCTTCAGACATACGTTACTCGAGAAAAATTTTTGCTCAGAAAGTTGGCAAATGTTTTTTTAGGCTTTTATCTACAAATTGGCTTCAAGAAACCTACAGTTCTGAACGTATGCTTTTAGCGCTGAATTATTTACAATTCTTATAAGAGTGAGTGATAGTCACCATATTGAATTTTGAATTTTGTGACATAATTTTCATTTTGGGTAAATTTTTGTAACTTTAGCCTAGCTACGGAAAAGAATACATATTAAATTTTTGGCACCATAAATCTTTATTTTACGTTGCTGTTGTTACAGATCGAAATGCAGTTTAGACAGTGATAAGAATTTTGTAACTGTAATTCGGCCTGTAACATTAATGACTAAAGGGTATTTATGGTGCCTATGATTCCATCAGTATGTATTCTATTACGTAGTTAGGTTAAAGAATCAAAAATATACCAATAATAAAAGTAATTACAGTAAGTACAAAAATTCAAGTTGGCGACCATCACTCACTCTTAATTAAGAGTTGTCGAAACTCTTCTCAATTCACTGTTGGGCAAGCCTCATTCTTGTTTGTTTGTCGACGAAATACTCCCCGTCGTGTAGCAGACTTGTTTGCTCGCGTCACGTTTATTTTGCCACGATATTACTAACGCGCTTTCTTGTCTGTCTGTGTGTTTGCTTGAATGTTCTGTACACGTTTTACAGTCGATTTTAAACCAACTTCCGATGAGCTACAGCTCAGAACTGGATGACAATGCGATAGAAGAGGAAATACGTTACGAAATAATTATTCAACTACTAATATTTCAAATAATTCACGTTTTTGAAACCTACTGATTGCACCTATGAAAATATTTGTTAGATATAAAACGAATGTAATACATACGGTAATAGTAATTCATGTAGAGACTAGCTGTAGTTGAGATAACTCACACGACAGTTCATATTATTCGCAGTGCAAGAGGCGAACTATTCATGCGTCGAATATGCGACTCACGTATGTATCGCTTTTAAATCATACAAATATTTACATATAAGAAATATTATTTTATAAGTTTTAGTCTGTTTTATGGACATTCTCTCTAGTTTAAACTTTTTTAAAGATATTAATTTTTTTCGCCTAAACGAGAGTAGATATCAAAAATCTGCCTGGCAGTTTTGTTCACAATCGTCTGTTTTAAGTTGGCAGATTTTTTCAAGGCAGTTAACTCTATGATTTTAGCTAATTATGTAATTGACGCAATTTTGATTAACTGACTTTTTAGATGAAATCGTATAATTTCTTGCTTAGAAAAAATATTTACCGCGGCAAAAACCATGTTAAAAAACTGCCTAACGTATTTTTTATATCTGCTCTTGTCTAAGCTTTAAAATATAATTATTTCAAAAATAATAGCAACAAGAGAGCATCGCCTTAAAACGTGGTACGGTATCTCGGGGAAAGATGTAACAAGCCAATAACGTTTTTATATAAGTGAGAAAAATATTATGATAGGATACTATTTACATTGCACATATGTGTAAGTCAGTGGTGAGATTTGAGTTTCTTTTTTAAATAATGTTTAAAAAATATTTAAAAAATCGTGTAAAAATTCCGCGTAGTTAAGTTACATTATTTTTAGAATATTTTTCGTTTTAATTTGTATAGTTACAGTATTTCTTTCGTGACTTCAAACAGCTTAACGGTCTTGGTAGAGATACACGAGAGATTAAGGTAAGTGACTCAGCCAAGACCGGTATGTATTAACAGACCATACCAGCATTTGGAGGAAGTGATTAAGGAAATCCCTAGAGGCGTGTTTGAAAATTCACGAGCATAGGGTAGGTCCGCCAACGTACCAACTTGAAGGTGTTAGAAGTCAACCAGAGTCAAATTTGTCCGTGTTCGAAATTTCACCTGACGGCCTATTGATACACTCCCAGGGCCATTTTATGATAATGTGATACCCGTGGCTACATAATTCGGAGCACCCCCTCCCCCCGTAGTTTTCCTGTTTAGATATAGTGATAATTCTTAAGGACGTTACACCCGTAAAAATTCAAAATTTTATATTTGTGCCAAACACTGTTCAACTTTTACACATAAGAAATAATGTCATTTCCCCGAATAAAAAAACATTAGGGTTCATAGTTTTAGCATAATCACCTATCAAAGTCACAAACTTACAGTTGTGGTGTAGCCAAAATAATAACAAATTATTAACTTGCAGAAACAAGATAATTAATATCGATACTTAACGATGTGAACTACTTCAAGACACTTTTGTAAACACAATGCGATATATTTTTGTATTTTTTAAAAATTGATGAAAATGAGTAAATTTTTACATATCTTTGACTTTCGGCTACTACTGAATAATTGAAAACTAACTTTTGCCAACCATATCATAAAATGCATTGGTACACTGACTTACAGTTCCCGTAAATTTGATTAGTTAATTACTTTTTTTTTTATTTTGGCTGCACCGTAATGGCCATTTCGTGACTTTGATGAGTGATTTTGCAAAAACTTTGGGGCCTAATTTTTTTTATTTTGGGGAAATGACATGTTATCTGATGTGCAGAAGTTGGACGGTGTTTGGCACAAATATAAAAAAATTAAATGTTACGGGTCCAACGCCCTTATCTTTGTATTGTCGTCTAGTCACTATTATAAACATTACAATTACCACAGTAAAATGCATTCCGTTCACACAGAAATATTACAAATATATAGCCTATGTCATCAAAACGATAACAATGCAAGTTACTAAAGTGTACTTCTTACAAAACTAAATGAATATTTCGTACTGTTAAGACACATGTAATGAAATACCAGTCCATTCCAATTATTAATAATTCATTTTTTTTAAATACAAATGTGAAGCCCCTTAGAATGTAAGGCCCGCGGCAAATAACCCTCTTGCCCCCTTCCTTTAGACGCAGCCCTGTTTCTTACCCTCACCTAGAGAAGGGTAAGTTGCTGTTAGCTGGCTATTTAGAAACAAGAATATGTAAACAAAAGACATAACCAAAACCACAACAAAGTTAAACGGACTGCACTGTGTTCAAAATATCGAAGATTCAAGCAAGAAACTAAAGTAATGTTTAAATGTGAGTAAAACAACGGGTAAAGAAAGCACTGCGGCCGTAGCATTTAGCAAAATATTAAGAACGTAGAAAATATGTTGATTTTTTTTATTCCCGCCATTATAAAACACCGGATATCACTACAGGCGTTCTTCTAGTTGCTGACGATCAACAAAACCTGATCACGTGACTCAGATAACCAACCATATTCCGGCGGGTGACTTTTCCAAAGAGCTGTAGGAAATCTAAATTATGAAGGCCATGCAGGGAACTGAACCTGCGAGTTTCCGGAGTGTGTCACAACTTATGGCTGCTCCCGCTAGAGTAACAAATCAGTCTAGTACTTTGATTGATCTTGTTATTTCAATTGACAGATAAATACGTAGTACAGTGCTGAATTCGCCAAAAATTCACGGATCATTCTATTATTGAAGTCTATAAACTAAGGAAGAAAGTTGTAAAAAATAAACAGATACATATGCCTGGTATAATATATTCTAAATTATGTACTCTATCGAAAGAAAAGCTAGACATGCTAAATGGGAACTCCGCAGTTAGTGAAGATATAGAAAATGAGTTGTATTGCTGAATAATCTCATTAAAGATAGTATTAAGAATTGGAGAAAATCAGCTTATAGTCCTTTACAAAACTGCCAATCCTGGTTTAGTGATAAAGTGAAAATTGCAATTCAGGTTCGCGACAATAGTTACAATCATTGTATGTATGACAAAACAAAAGCAAACTAGAACCTTTATAAATCTTACAGGAACCAGTGTATATACATTATTAGAAAGGCAAAACAGACACATTTGGAAAGAGTGATTGATAATGTGAGTAATCAACCAAAAATATGTGACTTGAATTAAAGAAACATATTTCCAACAATACAGAAAATGAAAAAAAAAAAAAAAGAAGTTCAACTAGAAGACAAAATATTAACTGCCAATGAAGAAATCGCGAATGGTCTGAAAACGTATTACGTGAAAAGCATAGGAGATATTGTGAAATCCATATCAACTGAAGATGTAAATGGAGAAGTCTAAAACTCTACTACAAATACACTTAGAACTACAAATGTAATTGAAATTTCGAAAATTATAAAAAGTCTTAAAAATACGTCATCAGGGGATGAAATCAGTGGGAATATATCGAAGGAAATATACCCCTGTAGTACACAATCGTATTGCACAAATAATAAATATCTCATTCAAGAATGTATTTGTACCCACAGAGATGAAGATGGCTACCATTACCTCTATCCCAAAATCAAAAAGTGCAAAAAAAAGGGTGAAGAGTTTAGACTCTTTAATACGTTGAAATACTAGAAAAAACGTTTAAATTGTTTACAAATATCTAAAAGACTACAGCAAAGAAAAGAAAATTTTGAGAAACAATCAGTCTAGTTTTCGTGAAAATTACTCAACTGAAACAGCAGTACAGCACGTGGTAAATGATTGAAACAATAAAAAAAGACGACAAGAAGAAGATAGCGGCAGTTTTTCTATGCATAAACATAGCATTTGAGACTGCTGACTGTACAAGATTAATTCACAAATTGGATAGATATTGATGTGGCGGAACATTTATAATATGGTTTAAAAGTTTTTTGACTGATATATATATATAGAGAGAGAGAGAGGGAGAGAGAGAGAGAGAGTTGTAAAGTGTGGGAAAACGATCTCTCAAAGAATTAAAAATTATTATCGTGTTCCTCAGGGTAGTGTTTTAGGCCCATTGTTATTTATAATTTGTATCAATGACTTAATAGACTTGGCCTGTAACTGTTAAATTCACTTGTTCGTTGATAACACATTAGTTTGTTGTTCTTCATATGAGCTTCAATAATATGCAGTTTAAAAAATTAGCAGCCAACTAAAGTATTTATATAATTGGTTATGTGAAAACAAGCTCAAAGTGATCATTTATAAAACTAAATGTATGGTGATTAGCAAAGCCAGAGAATAAAGAAACATGAATTTGAAATTGTTTTATGTGAAGATGGTGTTACAGAACATGTTGATGAATTTAAATACCTAGGGGTTGTAATCGGCAAATCGTTCACCATAAAGTCTCATGTAGAGAATATAATTTAAAAAGTTGCTCAGAAGGTAGGCATATTAGGTAGACTTAAGTGCAAGTTGTCTAAAAAAATTGAAGGTTATAGTATACAACACCATTGTTCTTCACATTTTACGTATTATGCATCAATTATACATTTTGTTGATCACGTTTATGTATAGGGACATGAGAGCAATACTCGTAACAGACAGATTTGTAAAAATTCAAGTTATGTTTGCATAACTGGGTTGGATGGGTATTAAAAAGTTAATTTTATATAATACACTAATATAAAATAAAAAAAATTACCCGAGTATTTGCAGTCGAAGTTAATAAAAAAATTCACATGTACATACCTGTGATACTAGGAATAAGTATAACTTTCACATTAAATTTAAGAGATCTGTTTTGGCAAAACGGTCTATTTTTGACAAAGGATTGATTAAATTTAATAAATTACCAGAACCATTAAAAAATTAAGAGACTTACTACTTTTAAGAAAATTGTTAAAGAATATATTTCTGCAACAAATAACTTTTAATGTATTGATGCATGATGATGTTTAAAGAACTCATATCATATTGTATATAAAGTCATTGTCAAAATGTATAACCATATATAATTATTATGTAAGAAAGTTATGTACATGTTTGCATAATTTGATTGTAAATATAATTTCACACTATGTAAAACTGTGGAACATCACTCAACAGTTTAATATTGTATGCATATTTAAAGAGATATTGTCATTTCTATCCTTTGTGCTATTCAAATAATTCAAATAACAAATAAATTTAAAAAAATCTCCACGTCAGCGGTTGAACGCACTTGTATCATTGCGTGTCTCTCGACTGACAGCAATTCAACGTAACCCGAGCGTCTGTGTCGCGTTAATGGCACGGTAAACAGTCATTTGTTTTTATTATTATTACTATAATTATAGTACTTAATATTTTTTTAACATAAACTGTCACTAAATTTAGCCCTTACTAATTTTATTCTATCGTAATTTTTACATAATGGATTATAAAATTCTAAATTTGCATGGCGCGGTTTTAAGAACGATACTGAAACTGACTTACCAAACTGAAATAATTCAAACTGAGTAACGCTGTTGCATGTTACAAGGTCTCCTAAGTAAAACAAAAATAAAATTAAATACTTTTGTAATTAAAAATACGGTGAAAAATAAAGTTTACATTATTAAAGATTTTTTCTCATTGTACAGAAATATTTTGGGTTGTAGTTTAATGCAGGAGACAATGCAGCCCACAGCAGTGTGAATTATTTCGGTTCGGTAAGTCAGTCGGTTTAAGTGCCGTTCTTAAAACCGTGATATGCCAGTTTTGACATTGGTATGCCTTTATACAAAACTATGAAAGATAAAAGTATTCGCGTAAGGAAAATTTATCACAATTCATGTCTTTAAAAAAATATAACAATCTAGTAAAAATGTAAAAATAATGAAACTTTCTGTATACCGTCCCCATAACTTTCTCGCTCCTCGGAAATACTCGGGGGCATTCGTTCTTTCTCGGCGGTTGAACCAGATATCTACTGACCCTCTTTATCTCGGCCCCTGTGAAATTTAGTTCAGGTTAGTTTCAATGGTAAATAAATACAGTGCATTCTATCTAAGAACGGTTTTGTTAGGTTAGGAAAATACAAAAAAAAAAAATCTGTAGATACGTAGCTAAGACTGGGAAGAAAGGGGGTCTAATTAAATACGAAACCACAGTAAAATTTTATTTAACATGTTTTATCAAATACGTAAGACATTTTATTTAAGTTTAAAGCGAGAAACAAACCAATTTAGGTTTTTTTTATTATCGTCTACTACATGTAACTATATATTCACGAACGCTCTGTGATCGATCATTTTGCACACTTTACCGATACCTGCATAACAAGCGCGGGAAATTGTCCTATTGCCAAATTTTTTACATAGATCTATTTAACTTGAAGAAGGATTATCGTTAAAGTAATTAACGTAAAATCAACTACAGGTTGGAGAGAAAATGTATTCTCTTGCAGGAAATTTTGGTACAGAAAAAAATTCAGGTGCTATTCGTGCCGCTACCATTAAGAGTGAGTCTAGGAAATATTTTTTTTAGAATTTTTTAATGCGAAACAGTCGTAAAATTAAATTTATCTACGCTGGGTGAAGAGACGAATAGTTTAATTGAAATTTAGTTTAAAACTAACACCTTTTTGCCTTTAAACTCACGAAACATACTTAATCAACTCAATGCAAGTTTATATTCACGAGTGCTCTGTGATTGGTCAGATTGCACCCCTTACCGACACCAGCTCAACTGTCATTCGCCAAACTAATAACACTGTGCTTCCTAACATGTTGTTGAACTAACCTTAGAGCTGCCTTGACGCTCGACCGCCGAGGATAAACGAACACTTCCCGAATATTTCCGAGGAGCGGGAAAGTCAACGCGACCCAGACGCTAGTGACGCGACGCCCAGCGTGGTGGCGCTCACCACCTAGGCGGGTGGCAGGGGGAGGAGGGGGTCACAGAGTTACTGTCGCTCCTAATTGCAGGGCCCTTGTGGGGTCGGGCCCCTGGCTGCGCCTGGATAAATTGAAAGAGCCGCCTCGGGAGAGGGTTAATGTGTCCCAGGATTATGCGGCTTGGAGATCGCCGCGTCCATGGTTGCGTCCGATATTTATCCTCTCTCGCTGGACCAACGGGTACAGGAGTGGGAGACGAAGACACGCTCTACATAGGAGATATGAAGCGTAGGCGGCTTACGTTACACAGGCAAACATTCCAGGCGCTATGGGTGATTGCAAACTCATCATCAAAACTGTGGATATACAGTCAAGTCTGCTCGTTTTGCGTTTGAAACTAAAGAAGCGTTTTGGACATACGCCATTGCAGCATATGGTGTCTCACAAAGAAACCCGAGAATACACACAAACACACAGACAAGTAAACAAACAAAACGACTTTGTTTGCAACTGGCAAACATATACAATTCCACAACGCATTCAGTCAATGAGTTAAAATAATATAAGTTAACACAAACGAGCACCCAAGCACCAAAAAATTCACCAAGGAAAACTAAATAACTCATATTATTCCACAAAATAAGTTCCGTCAGTAAGTTCGAAACAACAAACAAAAATGAATATAATTACAAAAACAAACAGACAAAACAAACGACCGACAAAAATAGATGGATGTAGACGACTCAGCATAAACACAGTTACCCTGAGGAACGTGAATAAATACGAAAAAACTGTGGACAGCAAAACAATGAAAAACAGACGAACACAAAGTTCTCCTTACGACACAACAAATTGCAACGTTTCGGAGACTGCAATCTGTATCCGTCTTCAGGCACGTCCGAGCAGTACCTGCGGACTGAGTATGGGCACTGGAAGACAAGGGGTTTACATACTCTGTACCCCCTCTTTTGTGTTTCAAACATGTATATTTTAAACTAATGGTTAATGTATATAATTATATACTTGCTTAGACTTACTTATTTCTTACTCAAATAATATAAAAACAGAGCATTTTGAGTGGCACATATTCACCCCAGAAGTCACTAAATAACCTCGCTTAGTGATACTTCTGTCCCACAGATTGTGCAGAGAATGTGTAAGGGAACCTCTTATTTCTCTTCAAACATCGTGATTTCGTGTAAGTTTTTTTTAATGATTATTTTACAGCGATCAAAATGTAACAGAATCATTTCGTATGTGGGATCATTTCTACGTAACTCCGT
Organism: Medauroidea extradentata; assembly: GCA_003012365.1. Lineage (NCBI taxonomy): Eukaryota > Metazoa > Arthropoda > Insecta > Phasmatodea > Phasmatidae > Medauroidea > Medauroidea extradentata. Next base: position 77,663 of record PNEQ01106714.1, read on the forward strand.
CCGATTGTAAACAAAAGCCCTATACACAACTTGCGTTCATGGAAAATACTACTGTATGCCATTCAATTCAGTTGTCGAACAGCCACCTGGAGCCAAGACTCCTGCGTTCACTTGTGTATGACTGGTTGTATACCGTGTAGGCGCGCCACACCATAAGTATGATCAAGTGCCAAAAATACGTAGTATATTTGTACGACGTAATTAGTTCTATACATATTAACATTACTTGTGGCTACATTTTCAATGTGTGGACATTTTAAAGTTCTCATAGTCTTCCTGTTGAAGAATGTTAAAGTCAACATTTGCATTTATAACGGGCTTGTACGAGTTGTATCACAACTTGGTAAACTCTTGGTTATCGAGCGAACCTGTTCACGTGTCCAGAACAGACCTACAGGCAGTTCGGGATAAAGTTAGCACTCCTGCTTAGCTTCTATTTTCAGTATCTCTCCGCCGCTTTCATATACACAGGCTTGTACTGTACAATGTTGACGTCTACATTAAGGCAACACTTCTTCGAAAAATGTGGTCTACAGTATATACTCGTTAACTACTCGGGTGTTGAATAATTACTGTAATTAATAGTAGTCTTAGTTATTATAAATATGACTGCGATTTATCGTCTACATAATGTGGGTTTATGTGCATCGACTCTGATTTATACGACACGAACGATTGGCGTTACGAACCACGTGAATGTGCTACCAACTATACAAGGAGTAATGCAACTGTTGTTGATTTTGAATTATACGCAGTAACGGGGGACCGCGGTGTCGCAGTAGCTTAAGCACTCTCCTCCCACCAAAGCGATCCAGAATCGATCCCCGGCTGGGTCGGACCCCGGATTTTTGCATGTGGGAATCGCTGCTTGTCGGGCGGGTTTTCTCGGTGATCTCCCGTTCCCCCAGATCTTCCCATTCTGGCCCTATCCCATGTCAACCTTCAGGGTTCACTGATGCCTAAGGGGTCCCAGTTGTAAAACTGTATTCAGGATACGATACACCGGCCGTCGGGTAATCACCCTCATACGATATTTATTCAGGGTGTTGTCTAATTGTGTGTCAATATTTTGAGAAAACAAGTCATGTAACTAGACGTACAAAAATAGTTATGTGGTCATAGGTCCGAAAACGTACCGTTTCTGAACTACAGTTTGCAATATGTTTTCACGCGTTTCTGCCAATCTTCACTGTTATTCCTAGTGTTCATGGGTTAATGTCATAGCGGAGTGTACAATGTATACGACTGCTATTATGACATTCCTCATGTATTGCCAACTGAAGTGCAGAAGCGATGAGTTCTCGTACTGTTAGGACATTATTAAATTGTTGTAGAGTCTTTAGATTGTTTTGTATTAATTTAGGAGGGGAGCGCAATATTACTTATTATTAATATATTAAACTAAGTCGAGGGTTGCTGTCACCTAACTAGATCTGATTACCTTACCAAAAATCTGGATGGATGAGGTAGATGACATCGACGAACGAGCACGCCCCCGCCGGGACTCGACCCCCGAGCCCCTGAGGAGAACTGGACTGATGTTGATCGGACGTGTATTGGCGGGCGACAGACCTGGACCTGTTTCACAAATCTCCAAGTATACAAGCTTCATGTTACAAGTATAATATTTACAAGTTTCATTCACAAGTCTCATTTACAAGTGTTTCTGGAAAAAAATTCTACTTACAAAAATGAAATCTCTTGTTACAAGTTATTTGTAATTACTCTTTCTTAATTTATAATATTTGAGTACTATACCTGAGATATTTATTTGTTCCCTTGGTTTTGTTAAAAGGAATACTTGAGAGTATTTTCATAATTTAGTAACATAACTTAATGATGATTAATTTTCCAAAATGTTCGCAGATAATGATTGTAACTTATGTAACATTATTTTACTACAGTCATCCCTTCCCGATTAACCAGCCCTTTTATAATGTTCTAATTTCTAATGTCGTACCTATGCCTCTAAACATTTCTCGAGATCTAATAAAACTCTCATTGCGTTTATATAGTAGTGACTCGCGATATGTGACTATAAGTGATTGCTTCGTGTTACTATTATTATTTTGCTAGTGATAAAAAACCAAGCTGTTATATCAGTCACTTCAGAGAGTGCTTGGATGTATTACAACATGTAGGTTAAGAACTGAAGAAAATATATTAATATATTTTCAAATACCGTTTATACACTATATGGAGAGTTTATTTAGGCCTGATATTCTAATTATTGCAGAAGGTATTCAAAACAAAAATATATTCGTACAAGGTACGAAAATGTAGTAAATATTTATTTAAGTAGCTGTTGTTCACTCTTAACCTGAAATTACAAATGTTATCTTCCGTATCAATTTCAATAAATATAACTTTAAATTTTTTAAAGGCAATTGAAAACAATAGATAACATAAATACAACTTCCTCGGCATTAAGTATAAACTGCATCACTATCCTTCTATTCAAACTTGTAAATATTTGTACCTAGTTCGCGAGACTTGTATTAAATATTGCCATATTTACAAGTGTTTGTTCGTACAAGTGTTTTCGAAAAACACAGTCACAATTCTACATGTGAAAAGGACTTGTGACTTGTATAGCTCTACTTGTAGCAACCAGTTTCGACTTGTAGATTTATGAAACAGAAAATACCAATTTTATTACTCTCTTGTAACTTGTAGACTTGTAGTTTTATGAAGCCCTCCTCAAATTTACTTGGTAACAACGCTTTATATCGGCGTGCTTGTCCTCATTATTGTGGCACTACGTGGAGGGGGGTGAGGTGAGTTGCTGTCTTCCTTGGTTTCCCATTGCTGGGCTAATTGCAGCCCGAACCTATTACTATCCGGCATGTTTGGCCAGGTCAATACAGGACCTGCCCTGCCTAGGAAGAAAGCAGTAACTACAGCAACAGTATTCTTGAGAAAAAATAAGTTCAAGATATGTATCAATCCCATCCATTTATCAAATTCGAATAGGTTTGCAAATATGATATTATAGTGCAAACATGTTCTTAAAATCCATTTCTAAAAGAAAATTGGAATTTTTCGTGTTTACTTCAAACAATTGTTTTAAAAGAATGTATGACCCAATTTTATATATATATATATATATATATATATATATATATATATATGCGGACTCAAAGATACTCGTGGTTCATAGTATTGCCTAGAATACCACCATCACATTACAAATTAAGAAAGCAGTATCTTTTCAGTCAGTGTTTTTTTATACGAGGAATATGTACAGTAAAATGGGCTGAATAGGAACAGCGGGGTGAATAGGAACGAAATTTCAAACCAATTTTTCTCCAACAACTCGTCAGCAAAACATGTTTTTTTTTTTTTTTTTTTTTTTTTAATGACGCTACCGTTTATAAGCAGTTATTGCGTGCAAATATAACAACCGTTTCTCTAAAAGGAGGTTTTCTATGAAAAATTTGGTTGTAAACTTTCGTTCCTATTCACACCGTTCTAAGGTACTTACCACCTTCTGTCGTTGTTCAACTTGGAAAAACTACAAACGCAGTAAGTGTTTTCTACCTATTACTCCTGTAAAAGTAACAAAATTTCAAGACGAATCCAACGATACAAAAAATTTCATTTTTTTTTTTTTTTTTTTTGTAGTTTCTGCCTTCTTCCTAATATAAGCAGGGAATTATGTTCGCATAACATTTTTTTTGTTCCTCTATATGTGAAGTTTGTTTCCTTAAAATAATGTCGCGCAATTTGACAACAGCTTAACGGATAGCGATTTTTTAAAGGTTAATCTTTGGTGCTCACATTAACCCGAACGGCAACCCTACCAGGTAACTTTCCGTAAGCGTCCTCGGGAAAAACTGCTGATTGGGAGGATCTCGCCTTATCGACTCGGTTCCTGTCAGTCACACATCACAGCGCGGGTATGCGGGCGCCCTCTTCTACCGGGACAAGAGTAGGAAAAAATTCTTCGAATAAAGGGGAAAAAATGTTCTCCCCGGACGTGCGTCGTGAGTTACGGGCTCCGTGCACGTTTGCTTTGATTACAGCCGTGCGCGCAGTAACTGCGCGCGTGTGCCCTGCAGATATCTTAATGTCCCGTCCACTTTGATATATTCGGCGCGCTACCCTCCCGCCCCATGGTTTATTCATACCGGCTCCGAACACACCGTAGACAGGGTGGCCCACGGTGCGGGGGAGGGGAGATGTAAAAAATTCGCACACACAATGCTACTGCCGCATTCTGGGGGGAAAAATAATGCATAAAGCTTCTAATCACGAACTGCTACAATTTTTTCTTCTGTCTTCCTCGCACCAAATATACAGAGTTCGGCTTTTTTTTATCTCGGGAATATTCCTTTCGCGGGAATACTTGTTTTCTTTCGAATTTAAATATTCATCGAACACGTAACCTCCACGTGTATTACCCGTAAATTTTTTGATTCTAGCAGTGTTATACACAAGTACATAAAATTTAAAACAAATACTTTTATCAAGAAATATCGGTCATGTCACAGCCCTGTTTAATATATCAGAGGTCACTTTCATTACAGTTTGAAGCTACGCATTAGTGAAACAAAATTTTATAACAATTCTTGTTTTCTAGTTTTTGAATTGTAGTACTGTCCCTACGCGTAATTTTCTTCCATTCGCTAAAGCTGAAAGCACACTCAGATCACATATGTAATGGTATAGTTAAACATTAATGATGTACGTTGGTAAGTATCACGATTACATATCTTGGCACTGATAATTAAAATTCGCTAAAAGTTAGAACTATCTAATAACTAACTACGTAGTAGAACATATAATATATTGAAACAAATTTGTGCAATATTATTTTCTCCACAAATCAGTGGCTGTAATCATAGGTAATCATTTCTAGTTATTCGCGTAGTTCCAACACGACTGTTTGACATGAATACGTGTCGGAGTTGACATCGACATGTCATGTGCGTTGAATAATAGGTATTATTTTTTAAATCTGCTGACTATGAGTTGGTCGACTTGTGGAAATCTGACACTGAAAAAAAAAAAATAATATTGAGACAGCAAAATTATTTTGTAGTAATCACAAAATACATTTTTGGTGACCACAATATTTCAGTTGTGATAGCAAAATATTTTGTGGTGAGCTAAAAAAAAAATATTATAATTCCTCAATACTACCAAAAATGTTTAATTAAATCTGCCACAAAATGTATATGTTTTTCGTGCAGCCGTATTGAGGTAAGGTAAAATAGTGGGGTACAGCAGTTACTCCTACCCACAGACAAGCCTGCTGTTATTCATTCCCCTTCAGATCAGCCAGCCAATCAAAAATGTTGAAGTAAAATACTGGCTTTCGTTATTACTGGGATCCGCGAATGTTGCGTTGTTATCTGAGAGCAGACTAGACTTCAACTTACTATGTGCTCATATAGTTTCTGCTGTTGGGCGCAATTTTGTGTGGAGCACCTGAATGACTTTCACAACCGATGATACCAGGCAATCTGTAAAATGCAGTCTATCTTGTAATGCGGGCGTATGGAGATACGAAGGCCCACAACCAACAACGTAGTGGAGAATTCTAGCCTGCGTTGTGATGTTTATCAATTAAATAGATTCCTGGGGTGGTGTAAAAGTACCCAAGTTCGTAATACCAAACTCACTATACACACTAGCTACCCGGGTAGCACTAATTATCTATAGCCAAGAATTGAAGTCTATACATTGACATGCCGCACACTTCCAAGTCTCGAACCTGCTTTATTAATTAATTAATTAATTATTAATTAAATGGAAAAATATGTCACAAAATTGGCAAGAATAAAAAAAATTCTGTTGTTCTGATCGCTACCGAACTTCACAGAATCAACCGGTGGTCTAATCTGAAGAGTGCCTGAAAATTTCATCAATATCGCTCTAGTCGTTTTGGAGTCTATATACACACATATATATATATATATATATATATATATATATATATATATATATATATATATATATGTGTGTGTGTGTGTGTGTGTGTGTATGTATATATACATATACATATATTTATTTATTTATTTATTTATGTATATGTATATGTATATATATATATGTGTGTGTGTGTTGGTGTATCTGTGTACGTATATACACATTGCTAAAAATACGTCAATTTCGCAAATACATCCCAGGTCAGGTTGAACGCCAAAAACATATATTTCATAATCACGGGTGTGATTAGCTGGCGACTGTCACGAAACGCATTTGACTACTGCACGCCAGTAGTAAATAAGGACATGATTCTTAGTCATAGAGCTATCGCTTGTAATGTAAGCCAATGAATAATCGACTGTATCCAGAGCGTGTACAGGACTGAGCAATCTAGGGTACTGCCAGACGAATCCGCGAAATTTACGTACCTCTACACATTGCCTATTCTTTTAGAGTAATTCATCCTGTAGTTCACTATTCGGCCAAAATATACAGTATGCGTCAGGAAGGAGTGTGTTAACTTCGTGTGGTAATAGCTCATAAAAAAGCATTTCGAAAATGAGCTTTTGTCCTTAAAATAAAAATTGTGTGAGTAATGTACCCTGAAAGTAGACTTTCAAATTATGTTTTTAATTTTAAAAAAAATATGCAATTTTAAGTGACAAAACTTTGTGCAGTGTCTCATAAATGACTTTACTTCATGCTAAGTAATTTATTTTGGTGATGTCATTGGCCCATAATTGTTCAAATGGAGCACGGCACTTTTCCTCTGTTTCTAACGTTAGAACACTTCACTGTAATTCACGTTCTGCTACAGAATATTAAACAGGCACGTAACATTAATCAAATAAGATCGTCTTGTCGAAAATTACTAGAGTTAGCCGTTTTCGATAAAATCGTAGGCCTATGTAAAATTAATGTATTTCTTGTAACGCCTGAAACATGTGCATTTATTGCGACTTCCTTGCGAAGCGCGTAACAGACATAATAGGCGTTTTTGCAATCCCTTATATAATAAATACGTCACATTTATCTATATAACTCCCTGTGTTCAGGCAAGGTTCAATCCATGCTTATATGTCAACCTGGATTGCATATGTATCTACAACATCATTCCTGCACATTTTAACTTTTAAATTTCGCTCCGAGTTGACTTTAATACCAGTTCTGTTCTGTCCTTAACTTAATTCTTAACGCATAAAACAAGTGTATATTTACAGTTATTAGTGAATGCGCCATTTTATTTGCCTCTCTTTCCATTGTAAATAAATTCAGATAAACTCACCTTCCTGGTCCATGTTTATGACTGGGCACTGACGTGTGAATGCATGGCATAATAACGTCATGCCGTTTTTCGCCAATATTTCGCACGCCCCACTTCTGCAGTTAATTATCGGAATTATTCGAATTGAACGGCATTTATTAGCGTCTAGCTCGTTGGACTGGAAGGTGACATGTCAACTGTTAACGTGTATGAACTACAATCAGTCCAGCTTCATTAAAAACATTAATTCTAAAATATAACAATTTCAAGGCAAGCAGAAACTCTAATTGAACTGCTATGGCGTTCCACATTTACAACTGACAGTAAATGTGTAAATGTGTGTGTGTATATATATATGTGTGTGTGTCTTGTATCTGAATGTTATGCATACATGTGTACTGTTTATATAAATATTTATTTATTTAGTTAGTTAGTTATATGTGTGTGTACACAAATACGGAGACAGAGAAAAAGAGGACGGGTCAGAGTTATAATACAATCCACTAGTTTTCATCATTCCAAAAATATTTCAATAGCAAAGCATAGTAATTTCCTTTAAATTTATCCATTCTGGTGTATGTTTTGATTGTTAAAGACATTAATTTCAAATTCACTAATTAGTCCTTAGTGGTTAGCACTTTAGGTGTTTAGTTGCGTGGTAATATAATTTAAATACTATACTACCGAATAGGTCACAATTTTAGGCATACAACTGAGTAATGTAACTATTCAATTAAATAAACTGGAATTTGTAACACGGTCTGACATTTATTTTAAATTAACTGCGTTATCAAATAAAACATTAAGAAGGACATTTGATGTTTCAGAATAAATAATTAAATAAACCACATCTTGTTAAAAAATAAGCGTAACTTATTCTTCCACCAAATTAAACAAGAAAAAATGGCATATGTGTAAATTATTGTTATATTTTTATTGATATATGTTTATTCAAATACCAAATTAAAATAACATATTGTTATAAAATAAATTCAAGCGTTAAAATGGAAGAAAAATTAGATAATTTGAAATTGTTGATTAAAATACATACTAAAAGTTTTAATAAGACATCGACACATTTTCATAATTTTCTGCCAGTATTTTTCGATAAGTTGCATGCTTGATTAACATAATATATACACATTTAAAGGCAAACATAGTTATGATATTTCATGTCAAAAAAGGGTTGATGTCTTCACAGTTCTACTACACAGTAATTATTTTCCTTATTTTTGTCAAGGAACTGTTTGACTAAAAGAATATGTTATATATTATGTAGGCACATATTTTTAGTAATTTCATGTGAAGCAAATGTTGACTCAGAATCAGGCTTTATATAGCACGGTATATTATCCATGTGAATGTATGTAAGCGCGCACTGGTCTCCACTGCCAGATCCCGAAAATGCTTCCAAACCTGTCCGCATTTCCTAGTGAGTGTCGGAAATAATTCCGTTTCGAACAATCAGGCTCGCGTTATTGATCTGCTCCTATTGTCAGCATTATGCCAGAAGAGAGAAACAGATAGATATACGTATATAACAGTCTAAATGGATCGCCGGAACTTTTAGGTGCTCTTCCGGTGAAATGTCGAACGCTCAGGCAAGTTATTCATGTTCACGCTTTGGGTTAGAATAAGGGAGGGGGAAGGAGTCGAGGTTTTTTTTCTAAACGAAGCATTTTGTGCGTATGAGTTGTAAGTCACGATGGAAGACTACCTTGCAAAGCTCTCATCAAATTACTAGTTTTGATAATACATATACGGATACATCTACACATATTGCATTGGTAACTGTGCTTGGCTTTTTTTTTTTTTTTTCGGTTGACGAAAGGTGCTTTTGATAATATTTAAACGGTTCTTCCAAACATACACACCACTCATTTATTACAATTTTTTATAACAAAGAAAATTAATATCTCGTACGCGTGAATGGGGTAAACAAATTATAATACATACTTAGTTTATAATTTTGTGTTAAATTGACTTTTCCAATATTTATTCATACTGTCGTGGAACTTGAAATTATACACAGACTGAAAGACTGAAGACAATTTTCACACTTCGTGAATTTTTCATCAAAAAATTGTTCCTATTTAGCTTTTTTTTTTTTTTTTTTTTTTTTTTTTTTTTTTTTTTTTTTTTTTTTTTTTTTTTTTTTTTAGCAAATTTCCATGTCTTTATTAGGGTATATTTATTGCTACAAAATAATTTTTTTTGCATTTATCTGCTTATAGAGCGTATGCCATAAGTCATACACTGATAAGAGCTCATTTAAAGAATCGAAATTCTTGTAGGTCCTATGACTATCTTGTCTTCGCGATTGAAGCCTCATATCCGTGTTACTAGTAAATGTCGTTTCATACCTCATTACAGCATTCATCCGTAAGGTATTATGGAAAAACAGAAAAAATATTTCCTTTTTTTTTTTTTTTTTTTTTTTTTTTTTTTTTTTTTTTTTTTTTTTTTTTTTTTTTTTTTTTTTTTTTTTTTTTTTTTATATTAAAAATTTTTTTTTTTTTTTTTTTTTTTTTTTTTTTTTTTTTTTTTTTTTTTGAAAATGATTTGATCCAATATTATTTGTTGTAATTCTAACAAGGCATAAAATGTATGTTGTGATAGCTTATCACATAACGTAATTTGCTATCCTTATTTCATATTTGCTGCCTGGACAACCAATCGTTAGGGACTGGAAAATTTTTCAAATTCAATTATCTGTAAGCTAGAATCCATTATACTATGCATACTCAAGGTCAGTATACTCGTTCATTGTGTGCTGTTCCACTGAGTAGTAGCTAGTGGACAAATAGTCGGGGCTTGAGTATGTATAGTATAATGGATTCTAGCCTACAGGTAGTTGAATTCGTGAAATTTTCCAGTCCGTACCAACCATTGATCATAGACATGTAGACTCACTATATATCAGCTCTATACGAGTTCAGTCGTTAATTGCACATTAAAAAATTAAGGTTTAACTAACTTATATAAAAGGGAATCAAATTACACTTAAATGTGAAGTAAATCTGTCCCATGCGCGTGTTTTAAATTTGTAGGCCTACATGTAATTAAGGTAAGCATTCCGAAATACTTCCAAACAAATGTAAAAAGAATTCTATTAAAAGTGTTTAACAATTCCTTTACATGTAAGGATGCATGTTCATTAAACAAAAAGATAAAATTACTTACGATCGGAAAAAATTATATTTGGACCCAATTTTTTTACCCATTTTTCTTTTATTATTACTACGTGTACTATCTAGAACCTAATTTACTATTGTAAAATATGCCTGAAGTTGGAATCGAACCATAATATCTTGTTTGTAAACCTCCATATAACGTAGAATTGTTTATGAATGTTACTGTTCAAACTTAAGTTACTCATGTAGCTTCCAAGCTTTTGGATTGTAGCCGTGCCACTGTTGTATTTCTTCACGACATTTCGCAGAGCATTGCAGCCGCCATCTTCAGGGTAGCGTTGCAGCTGCAGGAAAATGTAACATTTCTGAAGCCATTATTGCCGCTGAGAACTCCTAGGGTTACTAAGCACGCAGCAGTTGGCAATGACAACACAAGCGCTGGCCAATCGGTTCACGAGTCAGTATTTGAATATTCCCGACAACTCCTTAGCGAGGAGCCCAGCATTCGCCACCGTAAGGACGAGCTCAGTCGCTGCTCTCTGGCAGACGATCTCACACCACAAGTGAAGACGGAGGCTGCATTGCTCTCCGGAACGTCGGGAAGAAACACGACAGGGACGCAGGTACAGCCCAGAAGCCTAGAAGATACAAACAACAGCAGCGAAGTTCTGAGAACTTTGATACTCATGTGTAGGGACAGGAATTTTTGGTGAAAAGACTTTTGCCCCACTTTGTTTCAGTGCTTGACGTGTACAGCTCATTGCTATTGACAAGAGTCTTTTGTGCAGAGTCGTTATTCATTAGACTGTGCCAATCAGTACACGGATAACTGCAACACATCACGTCTGTGATTTGCGGTTTTAACCTCCACACGCTGGGTGTTACGGCAGCCAATCACTGACCACAAAACCGAGATGCAGGTGCGCACGTAAGGTACTGAAACAGAGTGCTGCAAAAATATTTCCACGAAATTTCCTATTTCTACTCATGTGTGTTCTTATCAGGATGACTCATTTCGTGTCTGTCTATGGACGTTTGTCCACGAGAACGCAGGAAGTTCTGGAAAATTCGTTCGCGTTTTATGCATAACAAAGTTAATTCCCCAAAGATCTGCACTTATCACACCAGGCCCCGGGTTCGTGTGATTGGTGCCCTGGGTAAGTTAAACGTCTCAGCCTTTCTCCACAACCAGTTTTGTTTATAACTAGCTGCCCGGCCAAGGCTTTGCTCGCGTAGGATTGTTAAGTAAAAACTATAACTATAGCTGGAGCCACGATTTTATGGCGAAAATATTTTTGTAACATTTGGTTTCAATGCGTCATGTGCACACCTGCTGCTCTGCTACGTCGTCTGTGATTGGATGATTTTACTCTCTCTTGCCTTGGCAAGTTATAGACGTACGGAGTCACAATATTCTTATTCTGACTGGTGAAGTCAGAGAGACGTGTCTGCACTAAGGTACGTTGCCAGTAACCATGAAGCAAAGCTGCCGATGTGCTCGTGAGGTCGTGAGACACTGAAACAAAGCGGGGCAAAATTATTTTCGCGACAAAGTCATGGCCCTATTGTTCGACATGATGTTTAATCGCAAGAAAACTTGACTGTTTATTGGGTTTCAACGTACATTCAGATTTTCAAAATATTACTGTCTTCCGCTTGTATGTAAATATGTTGCCCTATTTGACTAAGCCAATAAGAATCCTGCTATTGTAATATTTCATGCCTGTCATTGGTCTGTAGACAGCTAAGTTGGGTCTGACGTATATCACCCAACCACACTGTTGCAAGAAACTCCAGTGTACAGTGTTTTCAAGGGTAGGTTGAAACAAAAAATGTTCGCTATATGCCACCAACTATAATCATCGTTTAAGGCTCGGTTTCAGTCGCCATATTGAATTTTATTATTTTTCCCTATTTTGGAATTCTGAGAAGAAAAATGTTAAATATGCGATTATACCTCAAATACTATTTACATTTCGCTACAGTACAGACCATGCGATTTAGCTGTTAACTTATAATTACGCCACAATTTGTGTGGCAAATTTTGTTATATTCATAATTTGCTTTCGAATAATCTCTTCAATTCTGCCTGAAGGGAAGCTTGCTTAGTCTCATCAAGGCTTCCTACATATTGTACGATGCATTTCACAGAAGCACAAGCTCTTAAGAACGCCTTCGACCGAAAAATCCGAAATTTTGTAATTGTACCATATAACTTGTAGATGGTAATTTCCCAAAAATTAAATATTTTTAAGTTCCACGGGTTTTGTAAAAGCACATACCAAAGTAGAGATTTGTGTAATTTCGCTAATTAACCAAAGTAAAAACTATTCAAAAGTACAAATAAAATAATTTAGAGTGGAAGTAAGTGTATCAAGCTACACGGTACCTTTTTTGATTCACGTAAAAATTGTTATTTAAAAAATAAAGTTACTCGTACGAAAAAAAATGTTTGTATATTCAAGAATAATTTTTTAATATAAATAGTTTCAACTTTTTATTCTGTAGCTGAATACATTTGCTTTCACTCTTAAATTATTTTATTGGTGTAGTTAGATTTTTACTTGCATAGACAGCGCCAATAGCCGAATTGACACATGCGCTTGTACGAAAATATTGAAGCAAAAAGTATTTTACTTGTGGGAAATTACTTTTAATTCAATGTGTAAGAGTTGGACAATGTTTGGTGCAGTTGAAAATTACAAATTTTTTGGTACAGAGCAGTTTAATAATTTCGAACAAGCTCATCGCTGACCAAGGTAGTTGAATACCCTCGCCATAAATACATTATGCTTATGCACTTTCTAATCGCGGTGGACGAACGTTGAAGACATCTGACCATTGCAACGGTCACACCTGTGGTATAGCCACAGTGGACAACCTTGCAGAGGACGAGATCCATCCAACGTCTACAAAACCACTTCGATGACGGTCCTATATCTTATGCGAACCAAACCAGTGCTCCTTCTCGGGGACTGAGCGTCGTCAGGTAATGCCACACACCCAGAGGAGAACGCAGCCCCATAATCTCCAATGCAGTCCATGAGGACTGACAGGAACTCCCGATGGATATGTTGGACCATTAGCGTCCAGGTACTCTCCAGGGGATCAACCTGCTGATCGAAATCAGTATCGCCGCACCTATAATCGATACGGGTCCTCACGAATGCGAACCCGATGTTCAATAGGGCGTGGTACATAAATAAGCGCTGAATTCTTCAGTTGAGACCTACACTTTTGGAAAGTCAATATAGATCAATTACAATACAGCTATCCTTGATAATTATATTTGCGAACATTTACCCAGAATGATTCATTTGTTAAGCGTAATATCTTGCGCCGCAATTAAATGTACGAGATTTCGGCGTCTCAGATTGTTCTTCAGAAATATGTTAAGCGAGAAAAATATTTGGTCAGGAAGTTGGCAAAGCTATTGCCTAGGATTGCTGGTTTTTCATTTTTGCAAGTTAGCTTCGAGAAACGTACATTTCTGAACCGATGATTTTAGCGCTGAATTATATACCACGCAATCTTAATGACTGCTCCGCTTTTTTCGGTTTTGTATATGTGTACAGTCTGTCTCACAAAATAATTCCATTTTTGAAGGCAATCATGTAAAACAATTTCTGCAAGAAATCACTTTAAATTTAGACAAATTGCACAGTTTGAGAGCCAGCTATGTGTGTTTGTGCAAAAGTCCTTGTGGAAAAGGAAAAACACTGCTTATTTCATGGAAACAGCTGTGAAAATAAATTCCAACACAACTATCAAAAAGTGGAATGAGACAGACTATACATATACATAAGTACAATCGCCTCATTATCTGATTGAATTTTTGGCTCAAAATCGGGGCGCGGTCATTATGAGACGTTATAACAATTATTTTTGTATTTAAGTTTTATATGTTTATTCAGTACCTGTTTATGACTTGTTCTATTAGATTTTGTTTTATGCGAGTGTTATACGATGATTTGCCCTGTGTCATGCCATCCGCAAAATACAAAATAAGAGTGTTAAAATTTGTTATAACCAATACAGTTTATTTTCATCGTGATCATAATAATGTGATATATTTTCCTCGCAGGTTTCTCTCTGATAACGTCTCGCTATAACACCGGCGTCACACCAGTTCCGCCCGTCTGATCAGTTCCCTGGATCCTGAAAGTTAAGCCCTGAGAAAAAGAACTTATGACGGAAGAAGCAAGAGTTAAGATTTACTGCAGATAGGCTTCCCCAGCTGCGGGGACGTCTCGTAGAAGAAGCGAGTTAAAACTTGCGGAGAGCGTGGAAAGTTTGCTCGGGAACAAGGCAGAACGTACGGACGTCTCAGTGCCTGAACGAGTCGGTTCACGCTGCCCGTTTTCTTACTCAACGGGAGAGTTTGGTCACGCCTTAGTACGCCAGTCTCCAACTCAACCTGCTGCACTAGGGATTTCTCTAGGGGGAGTGGTAGACAGTTCCACTGTATTTTCCGTTTTTGAGACATAACATTGATTCAATTCGTACTATTAAAAATGTTATTTTCGACAAAGCATAGGATATATTCGCGGTAAACTGCATGACGTAGATAATAATAGAATCTATCAATAATTTGGCATGCAGAATCACTGCACGAGAATTCTTGAAAGTTAACTTATGATTCCTTGCAATGATTCTGCACGACATATTAATGAAAAATTCCATTATTATTTATACCATGCAGTTTAACAAGAATATGGCCTATGATTTGTCGAAGAGAAATTTTTGATAATACAATTTGATAAAATGTTATGGTTCAAAAACTGAGAATACAATATGATTGTCCAACAATCCAGCTTAAGAGACTCGCCTACCACGCGCTTAAACTTCGTTGCAGTTTGTTAGTAAATACGTTTTTTTACGAAACTATTCCACGTTTGCTCATAGTGCCAATGTACAACAAGATGACGGAAAGGTAGTGTCAAAGCATCAGGTGAATTATAAAACTACTTTCGAAGTTCCTCAAGTGGCTAGTAACAGCTTTTCCAACCTGTTCATTCTGAAAATCTACTTACGGTATTCGTGTTAAATTACTGTAGGAGCATGCAATGCACTTTGCTTTAAACTTACCACCAACAAAAAGATGGGGTCGCCACTGTAAGTGTCAGTCAGGCGAGTGTCCTACGATGCCACTGCACGTAGTTTTAGTGTCTTGCGGTAGAGGCGATACCGCACCAGATGAGCCGGTCAACATCGCCCTTGGCGCCGTGCCTCACTCACGTAAAAACGGCCAATAGAGAGCACGGCTCATACACAAACCAATAATTCGTTGGTGAAAGCAGCTCTATTTGTTTACATATCAGGTGTTGTGCTGCTGTCATGCATGAAATGTTCATAAAACCTGTTGGCAAAGTAATTTAATTCAATATGAGGGTGCCCGTCCCAATTATTTTCATGAAAGGGAAACGTTTAAAGACTGAAAATTTTACAAACTAAACACTTCGAAAATTCTCAAAAATCAGTCACAGAATCGTAATTTTAATTCAAACATTTTTGTATTTTTTTTTTTTTTATAAAACACAGATTTTAAACTAGATTTTCAAGGGCTCATAACTCCCTTAGTATTCACTTGTCTTGAAAATGTCCATATGATGGCAGCATACTTTTTCGCTAGGTATCACCTCCCGGAGATTTGGATATGGACGGGTGTAAGTTATACAAATATACATATATGAGAGAAATATAATATTTATTTGGAATTAATTGCATATATCTGTCAATTTTCCATGGTAACAGCCTCGAAATTAAAAATTACATTTCTCTAATAAAAATTATCTCAGTATTTTATTGTTTGAACGCCATTCAGAAAGTTGTTACTTTAGTTTTTAAAAAAATAATTATTTACAGTACTTTATTATTTAGTTAAACTGTACTGTCATTCATAACGAATGCATTTTTTCAGTCGTAAAATTTAATACATGCCTATTTACTCGTTTATTGTAGTTTGCAACATCTCAAATGTTTAGCTAACGAATAAGTGTTGACTTAAATATATAAGAATCTAAACAGTTAAAATGTTTCTTTTTACAGGAATTCTAAATGATAACGTGTAGACTGCAGTTGTTCGCAGGAACACGTTTCTGTGAATGCTATAGGATTGAAGAATGCTTCGTTTTTTAATCAATTTATAGTCACCACCTTCCACGGTGTAGGAAAGGTTTTTTTATTATTTTTTTCGTTAGTTGCGAAGATGCGAAGGTAACGAGACCGTCCGCCATTCCGGAAATCGCTGACGAAATTTCGTAGCGGCTGAAAGCAAATTGACTTCGTTGGCACGAGTCACGTGGTCTGGTACTCGTCCTCCCATTGGTGCGACCTGCACAACATGGCGCGCTGCCAACTCTACAGCTTGAAAAATTGTTGGCAACAGTACCGAAATAACATGTCACCGAAGTTCAATTCAATTTATTTTTGTGAAATGTAACAAAAAAAATTTAATTTTGGGTTGAGGTCCTGCTTTATCCTACGTGTTAAATTCTTTTATTTTTTAATCGCAAAGATAATTTTTTCTGATTACCTTTCGCTAGAGAGCAGACATGATATGTTAAAATATTTACATACCATTATATCGTAATAATTTGAGATAACTATTTTTAGTGCAAGCTGTCTTCGAGGTAGAGGTACATATGTGAATAATCCCACCATATCTGTCAGAGATTTGCAATTATTTATTTAAAATTTTAATAACTCTATACAAATTAAAGTCATCAAGTTGGAAACAAATCTACTGGCAATTAAATGATCCCTTAATCCATTCCAATTGAAAACGTAATTTAAAAAAAAAATTGGAGCCTATATTTTGGCCTCTGGCATTTTTCGCACAGACAATAAGTACCGATATTTCGGCTCTTGGCTCTAAGAGGGTTAATTTTTGCAGAAATATTTTTTTTTGCTTATTGTGACGTAATCAAATATTCAAATTTCAATTGAGAAGGAAATACGTTGCACAGGGTAAATAAGAAATAATTTACAACTGTAATATTCCCATTTAATTTTTTTCTGTAATTTTAAATTGTAAAACATCAACAAAAGGCCGTTTACTACGCTACTATGAATGAATACTTGAAGTGTTCCTTGTATCTTGTATTGCCGACGGCAAAGAAGGTTCTATGAGAGTTCAAGCTGTTAATTTTCATCGAATATTTAGTAACAGCTCTTGTGCAATATTCAGTTAAGGGTTTGTTACAAGGTGGATACTGTAACCAAATAGGATGGTTCAAATGCACTTCTATTAAAGATATTTGTGGTTTTTGTTAACTTTATGAATGAAATGTTTCCTTGAAATTTTGAAATAAAATATGACAACATACTTCTCGAAGTTACTGTTTACTTGAATAAAGAAGAACAAACAAAACTGTAAATAAGACTGACGTATTTCATCCTTTTCAAATTCATTATGAGACATGCAAGTCAATTGGTCAATGATTAAATACTCAACAAATTAAAATTGTTTGCTCTTTATGCTCGAAATAGCTCAGTCAGAACCACGGTCGTAGAAGAACAGGTCTGGACACTCGCCTGGAAACTTGACACCCTTTTTGTTTGGCTGTAGTTCACTAAATTACCGAGAATATTGTGTTTTATTGGCGCTAAGATAAACAATTTATCAAAACGTATTTTTTATCAATTTATGAAATACTTTCTTCGCTCACAAATTTAAGAAAAGGCTCCAGCAATCTTTATTTACTTTATAAATTTAACAATGGAAAAAAGTGGACGGTATTTGAGTCCGACCGCCCGGAAAACAGCGCCAAAAAGTACGACATTCTCGGTAACTTGACGAACTGCAATCAAACAACAAGGAGGTCAAGCAAAATACATTGTTAGATAGGCGAGTGTCCAGACCTGTTCTTCTACGACCGTGGTCAGTACACAGTTAATAATTGGCATCTGGGTCGTCAGCAGATTTATACACTAAATTTGAGTGATAACGTCAAATGAATGTTCGCCTGAATTTTCTACAAATGAACTTAACACAAGCATATTAACAAATGCCGTAGGTTGATTTTACCAAATAATGTTCTGCTTCACTTGCCTCATGCAGGGTTCCTTATTCTTCTATAAATTGCCGAAAATTATAAAGCATTGTACTATTGTTGGCCTTCCATTTGTTCCATATAAAAATAAGGTGGTGTTGTTCCTATAGACCACAGATCAACCACCTATAGACACTACATAGAATAATTCACCTAGATAGCCTATGCAAAAACTATCAAACTTCAGACATAAAAAACATTTAAATGTGACTCCAAGACACGGTCGTAGAAGAACAGGCCTGGACACTCGCCCATCTACCAATGTATTTTGCTTGACCCCCTTGTTGTTTAGCTGCAGTTGACCAAGTTGCCAAGAGTGTTGTGCATCTTTGGCGCTGCAGTCAGAGCGGTCGGGCTCAAACCCCGCCCACCATTTTCCATAGTTTACATTAAAAAGTTAATATATATTGCTGGAGCCATTCTTTAGGGTTATGAGCGAAGGAAGTATTTCATAAATTGATAAAAAAACACGTTTTGATAAATTGTGTATCTTAGTGGGAGGGAAGAGGGCGGAGTTTGAGCCCGACCGTTGTAACATGCATATACGTTTATTTACAGATATTGCTAAGAATATTTTTATTATCTTTGAAATTCATGCAATGTAAACATAGTAATTATTATTGTTCTATAGTATATATTCTCTGTGACTAGTTTTAGTGTAGATACAGGCGTGGGAAACTCAAATAGACCAAGTTGGGAACCGTTAGCTTCGGCACCCGCTGGTATGGGGGCAGCACCAACACCAACTTCCCTAATAATTGTCAAATATTTTGAATATTGTCGGTCGCCATTTTCCGTTGAGCAGTTTTGGCTGTTATGTTCTTTGAGGTTATAATGTAAAACGCTTATTAAGTGTTTCCGATAGATATTTTATAAAATTGGATCATGTCTTTTAAATCGTAAGTTTAGGTTTGTGTCTTGCTAGATAAATGAATTGTGATCACATACTGTAGTAGTCTGTGTCAGCTTGTATATTAAAGTGTGTAAAATAGCATATTGGTTCTTATTTCAGACAGACGGTTTACCAATGCTTGACTAGAAATAATTAATATCAATAACCTTTATTATGTACTGCATTACAATGTAGCAGTTTAACTTCATTATCGTGTTAAGGTTTGTTTACAAAATGATCGCTTCCAGCACAACAAAATATTAATAGACCTAGGTTATCAATTTGATTTACTTATGCTTTTAGAAATATATGCTCTGGATCATCCTTACAATAACATCTAATGTCATAAAACAGAGTCCGTATATATCTGGTATAATAACATTTTTTTATTTATTTAGTTACAGCTATACAAGTATATGGACAATTGTTAAAGTAAATATTTCATAGTATATAAATATTTTCAAGGATGCACATAACTACACAATCAGATGTTTTCAGTTTGTAACCCCATTATCAGACCTTTTCAGGGTGTAATTACATTATTAGTTGTTTTCAGGTTAAAATATTTGTCTGTAAACAAAGTCGATAGAAATTACATTAAAATTATCGAACATAAAATCGATTGTGTTGTGTACTCGACACCACCGTGCTCGACACACACTAATCAAAATAGCAAACATGATATTTATATGTAGCCATAAGTGGTACAAAATACCCTATTTTATTAAGTTAGTTGGCACCCACTTGGTAGGGGGCGCTAGAAACAGTGCCCAACTTTATAGCATGAGAGTTTCCGTTCTATAATCCTCTTTGTTCTATATGTGGATATTTATGTATGATTTATTGTCTAGACCACGGTCGTAGAAGAACAGGTCTGGACACTCGCCTATCTAACAATGTATTTTGCTTGACCACCTTGTTGTTTGGCTGTAGTTCGTCAAGTTACCGAGAATGTCGTACTTTTTGGCGCTGTTTTCCGGGCGGTCGGACTCAAACTCCGTTCACTTTTTTCCATTGTTAAATTTATAAAGTAAATTAAGATTGCTGGAGCCATTTCTTAAATTTGTGAGCGAAGAAAATATTTCATAAATTGATAAAAAAAAATACGTTTTGATAAATTGTTTGTCTTAGCGGAAAGGAAGTGGGCGGAGTTTAGTCCAACCGCTGTAACATCAGCGCCAATAAAACAATATTCTCGGTAACTTGGTGAACTACAGCCAAACAACAAGGAGGTCAAGTTTCCAGGCGAGTGTCCAGACCTGTTTTTCTACGGCCGTGGTCTAGACTATTGCAGGAAATTATTTTGTTAATCGTAATATTTTATTGTAAAGGCTCTTACTAGGTGGCACAATTTTATTTAAAACAAATAATTTTCAGACCAAAATAGTTTTATTTATTTATTTCAATAGCACAAAGGCTAAAAAGAACAGTAACTCGTTAAATATGAATACAATATTAAATTGTTGCATGATGTGAAATGAAATTTACAATCAAATTATGCGAACATGTACACAACTTTCTTACAGTAGTAGGCTAACAATAATTATATATGGTAATACATTTTGAGGATGACTTTATACACATTATGATAAAAAATTCCTTAAACATCATCATACATCGCTAAATTAAAAGTTATTTGCTGCTGATATATATTCTTTAAGAATTTTCTTAAAAGTAGTATGACTCTTAATTCTTTTACCGGTTTTGGTAATTTATTAAATTCAGTCAATCCTTTGTCAAAAATAGACCGCTTTGCTAAAGTAGTTCTCCGAAATTTAATGTAAAAGTTGTACTTATTTCTAGTGTCATAGGCATGAAGAACTGCATTTTTTATTAACTTTGACTGCAAATACTCAGGTAAAATACCTTCTTTGATCTTAAAAACAAAAATTAGTGTAATATATAAAAGTAACTGTTTAATACTCAACCAACCCAGTTCTGCAAACATGTCTTGAATTTTTACAAATCTATCTTTTAAGAGTATTGCTCTCATGGCTTTATTTTTAAGTACCAGTAATTTATCAATATAAACTTGATCAACAAAATTTATAATAGATGCACAATACGTAAAATGTGGAAGAACAATGGTGAAGTATACTATAAACTTCGATTTTTTAGACAACTTGTACTTAAGTCTACCTAACATGCCTACCTTCTGAGCAACTTTTTTAATTATATTCTCTACATGCGATTTGCTAGTAGGAAGAATTTATGGTATGTTTTACTACGTTTTGAAAACAAAAACCCTTTTCACTGTGGAATCAACAAGAAATAAGAATAGAAGGTTTTAGGGAAGAAAATGGAATAACATTTTTTTTGATGGTAGAGGTCCGGCTGAGAAGATTCTTGAGGAAAGAAATGCCTCAGTTTGCTTTCTTCGAAGAATTCCTGGGGAAGAACTTCACACGACCTGGCGCTATTAATATTTCTGTTTTGAAAGTAGCGGAGTTTTCCAGATCAGAAGAATAGAAGAGGAATTCATGCCATTTCGTACCGTCTTCCCAGAAGTTTTGTCAGGCTTGTCTTAGCCTGGTGTAACTTTTGCCGAGTACCAAGAGGAAAAGTTTTGGGCGACGTGGTGTACTAATTCTTGCCAAATGTCGAGCTCAGGAGAGTCCGAAATACGGTCCTAGCATCGCAGATTTCGACTGGTAAGCTGTCCCAGCCCTTTTCGAACGATAAGGAATGTTTAAAGTTCATTTTTTCTGCAGTTTTGGCATAGAACTGTTTAATTTTTTGATTTTCTTGGAGTATTACCAAACAGCCCGCGAAGAGCCCTATGTTAAGAAGTCACCGGCAAATCCTAAATGTAATGCACAATTTCTACAATAAACTGCAGGAATATGGTAATTCTAAAACCAAATAACTAAAGAATGGAAAACAGCATTCTGAACTCACGGAACCCAGTGTCATTCTGATAATTATTGACAGAGATTTTTTTTTGTCTCAGTATAATACACACAATTTTCATTCTTCTGAAGTATTAAATGGTCTAGTAAGAGTCTTAAATAATGGTTTATTAATCTGTTCAATTTTCCTTTTGCATTACTAATCTATATTCTCAATATTGCAGCGTCACAGAATGTCTTTGTTTCTACAGGGAAAATGAACCCAATATTGACAAAATCTTATTGGTAATCCTATTGTTTTCGAGCCCTAAATATTTTTTTAAACAAATTTACTTCTTTTTTACGTACAGTTCTCTCAATTTTACTTATATTATTAAATTAATTCTATTTTTGCTAATATGCCATCTCAGGGCTCATGGATTTAATAAAATAATGGTAAACAATATCTTCCTAAGCTGAGGTTAGGTTAAGTGGAGATATTACGCCGTTCTGATTGCAGCGCCAAAAACATACAGCATAATCGGTAACTTGGCGAACTGCAGCCAAACAACAAAGGGGTCAAGTTTCCAGGCGAGTGTCCAGACCACGGTCGTAGAAGTACAGGTCTGGACACTCGCCTATGTACCAATGCTATTGAGTTGACCCCGTTATGACAGAAAGCGCCACTAGTAGTGAAGTGTTGTTCTAACATTGCAATATAACGTCGTACTATCAGTTCTCCTAGCAGCTCCGACACGAGCTTGCTCCTTGTAATCACATTTACGCAATGTTGAAACAACCCCAGAGTGCCAGTGACGCCAATCAATCATAACGGGGTCAATTTTCAACTCCAAGAAGTGTCCAGACCTGTTCATCTATGGCCGTCATCCAAAGCAATTAAATCCAGTTATAAAAAAATAACATTACATAAATATTACTCAATACTATTCACACATTTTCTTACATAAATAAAATTATGTTAGGCATTAACACTGAAATATAAACAAACTAATTTTTAGTTCAATTTGTGATTCTGGGGCTTGTTGATACACTTGCAAAAAAATTATCTGGGATTTAATCATCACAACATAATTTTTTTAGTCTCGTACTTCCTATGATTTGACATAGTTTCTCTTGGAATTTTTTAGGTATTATTGTTTGTATATTGGTTGATACAGCCCAATCAGTTTGTTTTATCCTTTAATGCTTTTTTCCAGTTTCTCTTTTGTTATTATGAGACGACATAGGACTCCAGTGACGTATGTCAATAATGTTTCACTAAATAACGTATCCTTATTGCAAGAATCTTTCAAATACATTAAGACTATTTTTTTTTTACTTAATGCAATCACTCCAACTAAGTTGAAAAGAAATGTATGCTCAGATATGATGTCTATCGTTCAAAGTATGTGTTTGAAACTAGATTACCGGTCACTTAACTTTCAAGGCTTTTCCATGCAAATATATATTTTGGTTACGCTTTGTTAGGATACTTAATATTGACATAATGTTTATAAGTAATGTGCTTCGCTACCATGACTGATATTTGTAAGACCATTTAAACAGAATTAATATATATTTAATAGAAATTTCAAAAATAAATAAATTAAAGAGCAATATAATAAAATATATCACATAAATGCTGCGAAATTTTACAATTCCATCTCTCATTACAATTGAATATTTTTTTTAAGTTCGTTGCATTATTAAAATACAACTTTTAAACTAACTTCGTAAAAACATTTTTCCGTCTAGAAACTCATGCAACAATTCTAGCCACATCCCAGTAACTACAAGCGTTGAAAAAATCTAGGTCGTGAAATCCTGTTGCGTGATATTTTAATGGACGTTGCTTGGTTGCAAGGGTAAATCTATTTTTACCACGAGGACAATAATTTTAACGGCCTTAATTAAAGCGCTGGAGAACATGAAATGTCACTTAATGAATCTGGTGTCGACAAAATAATGGGCTCACAGGAATATTAATTTTAAAAGTTTGTGAATCGGTCAACGTTAAATGACCCTTCAGACATAGGACGAGTGTGGTTTTACTACGAAAGTATGGAATATGCGTGTATAATATATTACCTGATGTGCGTGAGCTTATTAAATTGGATTATCTTTAAATATGATTAGAGCACCTATGTTATTGTGTGAGGTATTGTTTTGAACTATCGCTATGTTGACTTAGAAACCGTCTTTTACTTTCAGAGAAGTAACGCTAGTGTTCTAAACTAGCGGTGCTTAAAATTTACTACTGAAAAAAAAAAAATACGTCCATTGGTTGGTAAAATGTTAAGAAATTGGTAAAATGCACGTATTACAAGGTAAAAAGAACATTATAACAGATACACTGATTGACTAGCATTTTAATGAGTTGTAAGGGTTAAAAAGTCAACCCATGCATGTTCTGTCACTATTTAAGTTGGTACTCTTGTTCCTAATGTGGTAGGATAATTCAAATCGAAATGTATTTTTTTCCCTATATCCAGAGTGAGTGACGAAAAACTCAAGATCATGTAAATTCAGTAATAAAAAACTGACACAAAACTTCGACATGTAAAATTAATTTAGTACAATTTACCTTATTTTTTGTCATACGCTATCTCAGACACTTTCGTCTGCCTCGCTGTCCTGTTTCAAGGACCAATGCAGATTTGTTTTATCGATGAGAACAGTACTTTTGAAGAGGAATATTTTGGGGAAATTAAATCATTCTTTCTCTGATCAGTTATTTACAACATGCCGGAAATAATCAACGGGCTGTTTTTTTATGTTTGTCGTTTTACTGTTACTTTCAAAAATACTGATGAGTAAGGAAACTAGTGCTATAAATTAATGTATAAAACTGTTTAGTTAAATGCATTGTGACATCCAAAACACGAGTGCAGAAATATTGTTACATTCCACTCGTCTGAGCTAAGTGCATTGCGTTGTCAGAGACACAAGGTCCAAACTAAATTTGTAACTTTAAGGGCGCGGTCTACCTCAATTTTCATCACCATTTTTTCATAGTAAATTTGTGCCAGATTTTTTCTTATTTTAAACACAAAATTGGACTAAATTTGGCTCTTATGAAATTTTTTTACCTCTCATAGTTTTCGCGTAATGGCTTGTTAAAGTAATATTTTGCATGTTACCGTTTTAACGATCACACGAAAACTAACTGATATACCAAACTCAAAAAAATCACAGTGGATGAAGATATTACTGGCTACAATGTCATGCTCTTAGAAATAAAGAATGAAAATAATTTGAATTAAAAAAAAAAATATTGAATTTTTTAAAATTTTTATTTTCAGTTTCGACATTTTTTTAAAATACAAATAATTTTTATTCTTTATTTTTATGAGCATGACATTGTAGCCTGCAATGTCTTCATCCACTATGTTATTTTTTTCAGTTTGATATATCAATTGGTTTTCGTGTGGTCGTTAAAACGGAAACATGCAAAATATGACTTTAATAAGCCATTACGCAAAAACTATGAGTGATAAAAAAATTTCATAAGAGCCAAAATTAGTCACATTTTGTGTCTGAAATAAGAAAAATATGTGGTACTAATAAAAAATATTTAAAAAATGTTGATGAAAATAGAGGTTAGACCGCGCCCTTAAGGGACTGCTTACACATGCTATTTAACTACTTTGCAAAACGTAAAAAATTCGTAATGCAATATCTGCAAAAGTAGAACGTATTTCAGTTGACGATACATTCAAAACACGACGCACAGTTAAATCGCAGTTTTCGACCCAGCAACATTACAACGTAGATTAAAAACTAACTCTTCACGCGGTGATATTTTAAAACCCAGTTCAACGACTGATGCAGTATAATCTAAGTGTCCTACAGAGTATAATTTGCAGCAGAATTTTCTAATTCATAGAATAACCAGTTCCCTAAACAACTTCCCTTGATTCAAGCGAGATGGTTCCAAATACGCCCACATACGAAAAGGGAACGAATGCTATTGGCAAATCTCCACGTAAGCCGGTGGCGTAGTGGTGAGATCACTCGGCTTCCAACCACAGTGTTTTGGGGTCGACTCCTAGGGAATTCTCACCCTATCATCTACGCTGGGAAACATGGCTTGCGTTACCGTTGAATGGTGGGTTTCCTCGTAGTACTCCAGTCCTCCCGTACCTTGCATTCCACCGCTGCTCCATTCTTCATGCCATCCGCACCAGCGAGACAACTATCAATTTAAAATTGTAGGTTTCCGAACCCAAATTGCCAAAATCCAAAAAGAGCCGTCCTATAAAATAGATTTTGTAAAATTTCTGACCAAACATTTTTCTCGAGTTGTGAACTTCTGAAATACCAATCTCTAACTCCGAAATTTCGTACACTTGTTTGTGACTCTTGGTAAATATTTGCTCATATAGTTGAAAAAAAATCATTACCTAAGATGGTTGATATGTGGCTTCTTCATCTTGACTTTTAAAAAGAGTGTAGAATTCAATTTCAGTTTCAGTTTTCATTTATCTACCACACACCTTTAAAGGAGGAGCCAGATATTAAGTCCAATCTATGGTAATTTTGCATTAAAAACAAAGGATATAACAGCTACTATCTATTGTAAGGAGAAGAGTTAGGAAATGTCGAACTGACAAGTTGACTACCTTTAAAGACATACATGTAAATAATATTACTTCAGAACTAGACATGGCCTCCTTTCTATACTAACGAACTAAATACTATATTTACATGTGAACAGCTGAGATTCGCTGTGGTGTAAGTCGCAATAATTTAGTAGTCACTGTTATTTATATTATTTGCATTTTCCAAAATAATACTCTATAAAAATATCTCACTATTAACTGAATATCTTCATTCCATTTGAGTATTGCAAGAATGTGCATTTTTCATGTGATTACAAAAATGTATTTACGGGGCAGCTATTATAACTGATTTTCCCCAATGTAACTCTAAGCCTCCAATACGTCATATTGATAATCATAATTTGATAAACTGAATCTTTCTTCATGTATGCCATCGCTACCGAACGTTGCCATGCTGTAGGAAAATCCCTCAGTAAAAAGCAAAAATAAATCCATTATTAGCTGTTGCCAACAAACATGTAGGCAATTCCGAAATGCATTATAGTATTAGTATCACGAAAGACGACACGAAATAAAAAAAAAAATATTAACACTACAAAAAAATTCCGGAACGCAATACAGTCGTTTAATGAAGAAAGGCGACGACACAATTGTGTGTTACTTACTAATAAGTAACTTGTTATCTTTTTAGTGTTGGGTTATTTTGCAGTATGGCAACATAATGGTGTGTGTACAAAAAACGGTTCAGTTATTTAAATCAACCCATTGCAGAAATAGTTCAAAGGTTACATAATTTGATAGTTAAAATTACGTAACACAATTAACCTGCCATGTTTTTTTTTGTCAGTGCCCCAACGTATGTGCTTATGACAAGTGAAATATAATGAAAGTACTCCTAAAATTCGTTGGTATTTAATAAAAGCTTAAGCGTATAGAAACAAAAAAAAATGTGTAACACTGTCCCAAGTCACGCCCTCACCATTAAAATTAAAAAAAAATTAAATTGATTCATAAAGAAGTTATTTGCTTAAAACTGATCCTCGAATTAAGGAATTAAACTCCTTGACTGTATACCAAACATATCCACTGTACTCCGAGAAAACCAAGTATAGATGTAACCTCTCGTCCGGCAACTTCTATAACTACACACGTTACCGTATCATTGCCTGCAGTGACAGCACTTTTTTTGTGCAGCTAGCTGGAACACGGGTTTGAACTCGAGCGGAAAATACCCCGACGCGAGAACAGATCTCCGCCGCCGGCGATGTCTGTCCGACTCGGGACTGAAGCTGGGCTAATGGACCAGCTAGGCCACGCCCCCGCCCTCCTCCCACCTCCTCCTCATACACACACACGCTTCAACCCTTTCTCCGCCAGCAATCGTCGCTATACATTATTCACCGCCGGACATCACTAGGAACTGTGAAAGAAGTGGGTTGTGGAGCCACTCCCGACCACTCGCTCCAATTTTTTTTACCGGGTTTGAAGTGAGCTGTTTGAACCGGAAACCAACAGAATATCACTTCCTCCCACCCCTCCTTAAGAGGCCTCCCTAGATAGCTGCGTTTGCGTGTGTGAGGCAGGAGTGGTAAGAGCGCCGTTAGCCGACATATGTAATGTAATTTTCGCCTCTCTGTGCAAGCCACTCAGCTGGCGTGCTGTGCTTCACTGTTATCCTTTTTCCTATGGGACTTTAAGGGGATATAAGTGAGACAAAATCATAATTTTATATTTTTTATGAAATAGTGTTATTTTTATAGACGATACTTGTGAGTGCAGTTTCCTCTTACAAAACAATTATAGCTAGCATAGTTTTCTCATAACGGTGCGTCAAAGTCAAAATTTGAACATTCTGCTGCCATACAAATAGTGAAAACCAGTTCACTTATGTAAGTGAAATAATTCACAGTGAAATAACATGCCATGGGCCACGTAATAAATTATTAAGTAACATCCCACGAAATAATTTTATATTTAATAATAATTGAGTTTTGTACATTTTTTTCTGTACATTTGTGTTTTTTTTTCAAAATATGGCATTGTGGGTTTTTTAATGTTTTATTACATAGTTAAGGGAATGTAAATTCACAAAAAATTATTTCGTTTAAGTACATTGATTGGTTTTCATTATTTGCATGGCAGCGTAAGAAGCCAATTCTGACTTTGACGCACCGTTATTAGAAAACTATGCGAGCTAAAATTGTTTTGTAAGAGGAAACCACACTCACAAGTATCGTCTACAAAACTAAAGATATTTCATAATAATATAAAATTATGATTTTATCGCACTTGAACAGCCTTAAGCGGTGACCACATTATTTCATTTATGGACAGCATAGTTCAAAGTCTAACGCTTGTTTCTATAGTTGTGTTTATAGAATCCGGTTGTTATTTTTCCACAAACGGCAGTCTGAAAAACCAATTTTTTGCCATTTTGAGAGGACCGAAAGTGATGTTAAACGTGCTGAATTTTTAATATAGTGACATAGGTTGAAGTATGTGTTCTTTTTATTGACAAACATGTAAAATGTACGTTTAATAGTTTCGTCAAAAAGAAATTAGTCGCAACTCGTTGCAACGTATTTCAAGTGCAGGTAGGCAGGTCCCTTAAGGTAGTTGCCTGGGTGTATGTATTTTGCTTGTTCGAGACCTATAAGCACAGAAACGGTAAGGGCGACATATAACGCGCATCCCGCCTCCTCCTAGCCTCTAGGCACAATTCATTGAGCTGCCGTGCAGTCTTCTCACCAACTCGCCTCTGCGAGACATCCAGTGATTTCCCTACACTCTAAATATGAATTACTGAATATCCACTGATTTACGCCGATATATAGAGCAGTTTTAACAAGTTGAACCAGTGAGAAACCACTGTGAAATAGGTGACAATTCACTGATTCCAATAAAGAGTACCACTATTCCACAAGTTAGTTAGTGAACGTCCACAGATTTTCCAGTAATTTTTCACTGATTCAATAAGTAAAAGCTTTCTTTGAAAACAACTAGAAAAAAACGATGAATATTAACTGATTCACTTGTGAGACTTTGGCACTCTTAAAGAAAATCAGTACATATTCACTCATTAAACAGTAACTATTTTCACTTATTCAAATTGTTAAAACTGCTCCATCCATCAGCGTAAATGAGTGAATATTCACAAATTCAGATTTAGTGTGTATATTCTATTATGGCATAATTATATTAAACATAAAGGTGTATTCGACACGCCTATATTTATTTAATGATTCTGCACGAATATATTCCTATTTAAAAACGATCGGAAGGAAAACCAATTGCGCCGTTTTGGGGCACTAGGAAAAAAAAACGATTTAATGATATAGATGTGAACCTGAAATGTGAATACACACGTGAAACGTATTTTTTTTTTTTTTGCGTTATTCCTAAGCATATACTACCCAGGCGCGATGAGTAGTTTTCAAATAATGTTGTAACGACCGAAGTTCTGTATAACAGGGGCAGTCGGTTACCTCAAGGCCATGCTCTTTTAGTTCCTACTGTTCTGCCGATATTAATTTCTCACATCTAAACCAGAGCAGATATCAAAAATTTGTCTGGCAGTTTTGTTTAAATTCGTCTTTTTTGAGTTGGCTGCGTTTTTCAAGGCAGTAAACAATGAGTCTTTAGTAAACTGTGTAATTAACAATTCTGGTAAGTTAAAATCTTACTCTAAAAAGGTATAATTTCTTACCAGGAAAAATTTAACTGCCATGGCAAAAAAAAGAACATTCTAAACAAAACCGCCAGACAGATTTTTGATATTTTCTCTCGTTTAAGTTTAAAAATAGTAATTATCGTAAAAACAGTAGGAACTAAAGAGCGTGGCTTTAAACACCATCCTACGGTTATCCAACCATCGCAAACTAAACGCCCAGCAGAGTTCAACTCTCGAAATTTTTTGTTTGGCAATGTCTAGTCTTGCTGTGCTGCCACAAACATAGAGGAAGAATTCGAGTGGCTTACTGGATGTTTTTAATACTGGACTAGCGTTCTGGAGGTACCCAGTTCGATTCCCAGGTCAGGCAATAATGGGGTAGGACTCGGCCGTGTAATTTATTTAATCAGCAATCCAAGCATTCTTCTGGGGTAGTTACGGAAAACAATGAAAAAACTAATTACATCTACCCGCCCCACGATGTAGGCTACATGAAGAAATACTTTGATCTCGTCACAAGTGTGCTTTTCTTACGTGAAGAAATATTTTAGTAAAACATGTACTATCTTATTATAAAATTAAATTGTTTTTGAACACTGTATAACATTTGAAGTGCTAGGTGAGAGTGCATTTGTAAAGTGCGCATACCGAACCGTCATATTAATACGGCCATAACTTTAAAAAATCGGAAATTGAACTACGGGCGCCATTGGTAAGGTCGTATTTCTGCCCTTTAAACGCAATAAGACCAGAAATTTACCTTTAAAACTGAAAATTAAATTATTAATAATTTTACGTTTACAAAGTCCTGCATGTCATTTGCCATGCAGTACCATAAGGAATGATATTATTTTGAAGTTAAGGCCTTTTAACGTTTGAGATTTCGTTTAAGTTGTTGACGCTGGAAAAAGTGTTCATACTTTAAAACTTTTCTCCTTGTAAATAACTACTTCTCACTTGTAGCCGATTGCACTGACAGGCGAAATGTATCCCGAAAGAAAAAGATCTAATTTGCGATTGTGTTGTGATAAATAACATGCCTAATTCCCTTCACGCCGAGCGATGTGTCGCGTTTTGAAGACGTTTGATTTGTATTCGGGAAAACGTGTGTTCGTTCCAACCTCTGGCTGGGCTGATGTCTTACTATTTCCCGTGGTTTTCTGGCCTTCGTGTACATCTGCAGCTCTGCTTCATTTATTGGTAGACTGCTCACGTGCAGAGGCGTGTCTCATTTGACTTGTGCCAACAGGAACAAGGTTACCGCGACACCACACGTCTGTGATTTGCGGGCAGAACCCCGAGACGCAGATAACTTCCAACCACCGACCATGAAACAGAGATGCAGATGTGCTCATAAGGCATTGAAACAAGTTGCTGCAAAATTCTTTTAACCAAGAATCATTACAGGCCACGGTCGTAGAAGAACAGGTCTGGACACTCACCTGGAAACTTGACCCACTTGTTGTTTGGTTGCAGTTCATCAAGTTACCAAGAGTGTTGTGCATTTTTTGGTGATGCAATCAGGGTGGTAGAGCCAAACTCCGCCCACTTCCCTCCCACTTTTTTCCAGTGTTTACATGACAAAGATAAACAATTTATCAAAACGTATTTTTTTTTTATAAATTTATCGAATACTTCCTTCGCTCACAATCCTAAAGCATGGCTCCAATAACCTTTATTTACTCTATAATGTAAACACTGGAAGAAAGTGGGCGGAGTTGGAGCCCGACCGCCCTGACTGCAGCGCCAAAGACGCACAACATTCTCGGTAACTTGGTGAACTGCAGCCAAACAACAAGGGGATCGCGCAAAATAAATTGGTAGATAGGCGAGTGTCCAGACATGTACTTCTACGACCGTGCTCTAGGCAAATACTAGGATGATTACATACTAGAAGCTGTGGTCGTGTTTCTGTCTTCTTATTGGTTGCGTCTCTAGTGACACATATACGCCATGCTTTCCTCAGACTCGTACACAGTCTTCCTGAACCGAATAGTGCAACTATGTCATAACATTTCTGGATATAACATTTTCTTGCAAATATCACGTTTCTTTGGTCCCAACCCTTTTTTTAATATGGCCTAATACTTTCAATCCCTTCTTATAACAAAATTTATTATTTTTTTCATTTGCTGCATAAAACATCTTTTTTCTCAGACAGTAACTACGACTCAGGCAAAATTTTTCTTAACATATTACTTTAGATATAATACTAAGTTTTGGACTAAAAATAACTATTAAACAAATTAAGTTTGAGAATGTGTTCCGTAAGCGTAATTTACAGTGATATTAGTGACTGTAATTAAGAAGGCGATGGTCAATAACCTAAAGAAGACAAGTGTGAATGTCTACATTATACACAAATTGTAAGTATTATTTGTGTTTGTGATTACACATTAACGTTATCAGCATTACTATAATTATAAGCTGATTTACTGTATGTAAACTGTGATATTGGATGTTACTTTTGTCTAATATCCGTTTAATAATGTAAAATATTAAATTCCAGGTTATTTCATTTTGATGCATATAACACTTTCTTTCACTGGTCTCTTGCAAAACGTTATAACAGGGTTCTACTGCAACGACTAAGTGACCTAGATTATGGCGGTTACATGGGTACGTTTTATTCCAATATCATATATGAGGAAAACCTGCGTTCTCTACATACGGATACGTTCGAGCGTTCGTGTTTTATTGGATATTTTCCAACGGTTTATTTCTGTTTACTTGCGAACATTTTATTTTGTTATTATTATTTTCGTGAGATTCAAATCGGTGCTTCTCTCACGAAATCAATTCCGCTGTTACGTCTCGAGGGCCTGGCATTTTTCTTCTGCCAGTTCGGTTAAACCCGCAGGATTATTTTTGTCTCCAGTTTCAGCTACCAGCTTACCTCTGACTTTTGACTTCTTCTCGTTCAACATATTCCCTCTTCGTTCAGTTTATTTATGTCAGAGACGATATTACGATCGCGCCACAAAACCGCGAATTCGGAAGCTCAGCTCTGATAGTTGCACTCTAAAAAAATATATATATATATATTTTTTTACGATTACAAACCCAGTTGACAAAGAAATCCCTGTAATGTTACAAAGTTCGTTGTAAATAATGCAGAATATGTCTTTGTTATATTGCTAGGTTTAGCCTTGTGTTTGTACCTGCGATAAGGAAAAAGTTAAACTTAAAATAGTTACTAATGAAAATGAGAATTAACTTACTTTATTAACTATTAAATATATAATTTTACGATTCAATATTTTTAAAAATTGGCACTGTAATTCTAACGTGGATTCTCGCACTTTGTGACCACGCAACTTACCCAAAGACCATGGTAACTTACAAACTCGCTGTTTTATGCTTGCATATATTCAATGTAAGGTTCAATGTCTCACTTCTTTAAGTCTTGTAGAACGTAATTATTACGACTATTCAGTTTATTGCAAACGAATTCATTACACACGATGTGATATGTGTATAACTCTATAATTAACTACAGACCCGTGATTTTTGTTAACTACAAGACGTTCATTCATTTTTTAATATTTTTGTAACTTTACAAACCAATAATTGTAGGATGAAAATATTTGTACCTATACAAAGGTCTGTAAAAGTAGAAAGAAATTTGTTTTAATTTTTATAAAATTATTTTAAGTGTTTGTTGTTTTGGTTTATGGACGACGTGTAAGAGCATTACGACAGCAGATAAGATGTCCGTCCGATTTGTTTCAATCAGAAGTAAGATAAGGTTAGTGGGTTTTACGTCTCGTCGACAGTGAGGCCATTATAGACGGTGATACAACTTGTACAATGACAGCAGCTGGGAGAGGAGTCGGCCATGGCCTTTGTTGATGAACCATCACAGCATTCGCCTGGAGCGATTTTGGGAAACCATTGAAAACCGAGATCAGTATGGCCGAAGCTGGGGAGAGTGAAAGGCGTTCAAATGATTAGAATATTTTTATATGTTTTTAGTACGTTTTTAACATTTGTGATGTTATTTTTTTCATTCAGTAGTGTAGTAAGGAAATGAAAAGAAAATTTCCAAAAATTAATTACAACGGTTACAATTTTTTTTATATCTGTAACGAATACAGGTCCGGACCTGTGACTGACATAGAAACACACTCTTCATGTAACAATGCTTCTGGCGCTAGACATTACGTCGTTGTTACTCGATGATTAATATCACCACAAGCTAGTGTTAACGCATTTTCTGACACCACTTCTACTAAATTAGAAATATTTTTTTTTATTATTGATTACTACCTAAATATAGTCATTTATAACTTAGCTGTCTGGTAATTTTAACTGTATAGCGTACCATGATACTCAGAAAATGAGATTCCAGGTTCGAATTTAGGGCAGCCATGAATGTATGCCGTTTTCATAAGTAGGTTTACATTATTTTAAAATGTGATCTCGTCTTCCTATACTTGACCAGAATATATTTCAAAATAAATGAATCTAAAAGCTATATTATTATGTGTAAGTCTGGTCTTTATTGATCACGTTAATCATTGCTTCACCTATGACCCTGGTTCTTATCTCGACCATGATTGAAAGTACTACCTATTATAACCGTCACTAATTGATAATTCCACAACGAACCGATTTAAAAAGGGCGAACAAACCTTTACCTGTAACTTCCAAACATTTAGATGACAGATAATAACGTAACTATAACAATTACTAATTTTTTAAACGAAATATTGTGCTGACCCTTTTGATTTTATTTTGGTTGCACCAAACCAATGCTATTTTATTCAACACATAGTTTTTTTTCTACGCAGTGCAACGACTCGATATAGGAGGTAGGTGTTCTATAAGGTTTTTTTTTTCACGGACCTTGGAGAATATAGTGACACTACCGAAATTAATGTGATTATTTATATTCCACCGAGCGATGTGGAACAACGAGAAAACTGGATTCTCTTTTGGAACTAAGCGGATTCGATCTCAACCTTTGTTTCTTTTTTTTTTTTTTTTATTTTCCTTAATCACGCAAGTTCGGATGGTTCTTAAGAACAGGCCATGGCCAATCCTCTCTGTTTGAGCCAATGGTCCCGTCTTTAATAGTTTCGCTGACAACGAAACTCAAGAGGACGTGTTCCATAAATTAACTTTGAAAACTTAGCTTAAAATTTGTAGGAATTCGATAGTTAACATTGAGAAGCCAGATAAGAACAATACTAAAATACAGTTTTTTTGTACTTTTGAGCACATACCTAGCGATAGAGTCGCGTTCCTCCTAGCGTCAGTTTTTTTCCCTGAAACATAAATTACGAAATTACAGTGTCGTAAATTATTAACCAAAAAGCCGTTATACAAGCATTCATTTTCACCAACATAGTAAAAACTCATTTCAATTATTGTTTTGTTTTTATCTACTTTTTAAATTCATAACAATAACAAAAATATGTCACCGTTAACTTGCATGTTTGTAGTTTTTTAATTACTATTACTACTAATGTTATGTACGGCATCACCTATAGTACTTTTGGAAGGAAGAAAATTAGAGTACTTTTTCAAAAAAAAAATAAATAATTCATAGAGTAAGAATCTATGTAAGTCCGATGTTACGCCATTTTATTATTGGTAAAATGAGCTAACTAAATTATCACTCGTGACCTTACATTGCAAATTTAATTCGTGAGATATTTCGTATTTTAATAACTTGTTCATTGTTTACTACTTAAAGGGATCAGTACCTGCCGTCTTCGAATTTTTTAATTTTCGCTGTAAGTTCCTTTTAGTAAGATTGATTAAAATTACACATCTGTCACGGCACATATATTACCTTCTTAAGCATTATCAAATTGTCACACATTCACTGCCTTTGTCAGGTTTTGACCAGTAACCTTCCGGTGGAAGAAAGTCGTTTTATCTACGGATGGTCAAATGTATAGTACAAGCAATAGTAGTCAAGTAATGCCAACTGTATACAATGAAAGAAACTATTCCCTCTACCTTGTTCAAGCATAACACATTATAGAAAATTCGTAGGCCAAATAAAATGCAGGAATTTCATTATTCAGCAATGGCGGATACATATCCTCCTAAAGACTATGCTCTCTAGTTTCTACTTTCTAAGCGATATTAATTTGTTTACGCTTAAACGAGAGTAGATATCAAATAACTGACTGGCAGTTATGTTTCAAACCATCTTCTCCACGTCGGCTGATTTTTTTCAAGTTAGTGAATACTGTGGTTTTAGCTTATTATGAAAGTAACGAAAATCTGGTTAGTTTATTGTTAGTCGAAACAGTATAGTATTTTGCTTTGAGAAAATTACCTTTTACGGCGAAACCAATTTTAACAAAACTGCCGGACAGATTCCTGGTATCCGCTTTCGTTTAAGCTTAACAAATAATTATAGCATAAACTCAAGCCATAACGAAACTTGCTTAATCCGAAATTATGATCAGTACATCCCGTATAATATTTACTGAATAACTTACAATCAAATTCCTTAATTACCAATCCCGGCACGGCCTTGCATTGCGAACGTGTCTCTTCCTTCGTCAGCATAGCATGGCTTCTGCATTCCCTATACGCGAGGTTGTACACGTATATGAAGCTGGCCCTCTATAGGAACCCCCACGAGTTTGTTTACCGTTTCGGTCTCTGGATTCCACAGAACCCTCATAAATTCATTATTGTAAAATATTCAGCGCGCGAAGCGAACGCCCACTTTTTTTTCTGCACCGGGTCGGCATGGCTGGGGTAAGGGAGGGGGGTGAATGGCGGGGAAGATAGGGGAGGGTGGCTTGAAGCCTCGGACGAGTGACTCCGGCCTGATGGCTTCATGCATATTCAGAACCACTCCGAGTTACTTTTGCCTCAGGAAGAGGTCACTCATGTTCCCCGATGTCGACGGAGGGGGTTGGAGGGCTTGGTTGAGGGCGTTGCCATCGCCCGACGCCGAGGAAGCAAGACGAGCTATTTGGCGTCATTAGCATCGGCCCGCCGCGGGCGATAAGTCGGCGCCGCGATGCTGCGTTGCCACGTGCAGCGCGCGAAACATCTGAACGAAATATTGGTACGAAGCTCAACCCAACCCCTGCGATGAGCATGTGGTATTGTTGTACGTACCACAAGTCTGTTAAAATACTGACATCGACCAGCTAAGATTGCCGGCGCTAGCAACATCCGCAACGAAGAAATAACAGCGTATACTGTCGTAGGGAGCAAAGCCCTTTACTTCTTCACACGACTCTTATTTTACATTCACATTGCTGTAGGTAGTGGGGTAACAAGGATTTGGGTAAATTAGGAAAGGGGGTGTTTAATCTGAGAGTTATACTAGAAGTTACCAGCATAACTGATAAGCCTACTTTCCTCGAAGAAGTTAAAGTTGCAATTTAACACTGACAATTAAAACCGTTTACGTATTGAAGGAATATTAAAAGATAATATTGATTTATGCATATGATACACGATATACCGCACCTCCAACACAATACCAACAATACTCAAAAATCAACATTTTTCAGTTATGTATGTAGTGAAACAGAAGACAGTCTTCTGTTTCTAATGCGATACTAACATAACCAAGAAAAGCATTCCAAAAATGAAATAAAAAGTTTTGTTTTTAGCATATTTGCCAAGTAACAGAAATGTTTAGTGCAAAGACTAACATTTCTAAAATCTACGTAGCGTGACGATGAACAGCAGAAGTTATTTTCCAGTGCAATACCACTCGGCCACCGCGTCTCCGTAAAATGACGTGACGGCTCATTTGATACGGATGAACTTCGCCTCTTATTGGCTGCCCGAAGCGATGGTACCAACCCCGTGTATGTTTGGCTCCTGCATGTTACTGCAGGTTTCCTATTGGCCTGGCTGCCGGCTAGCAGCACATTTTGGTTTTGAATTGCCATTATCGTAAATCTATCTGAGCAAAAAATTTCTTTGTAAGAAAAAATATACTCCGAGTTAACTTCTACAAAACTAACACTGTTTTATACCATTATAAAATTCTTATTTTTCCCCAACTCGCCTACCACGCGCTTAAAATACTTTGCAGTGTGTTTATAAATACTTTTTTTTAAGAAACTACTCCACAGATGCTCAATGTGTCCGTACTTGTCCCTACTTCAACACCCGTAAAGCATATTTTCTAGTGGCTGAAAATGGGGTCCTTTTTAGGTATCAAAATAATGGTGCGGAGTATTAAAAAATATATAAGAGTGTACAGTACTATTGTGGACATAGGCTACGCTATTGCAATATTATGTCGTCCCAGAAATATAATAATATGATATTAAGACATTTACTTCACTTGATGACGGGAGCAGATGTCAGCTCCCGAATCGTCGCGAAAAGCTGGTCCTTAGAAATCTACTGTGTTCTATTGCGTCTTCATCATTGAGTCGTCTTGTCTGTTGCTTGTGGCGTCGTTGATATTATTCTGTCTTATGTCTTCGTCCTAGCATTGTCTGTGCTTGTCTTAGGAGTGGTGTCCTGAGTTTTGCAGATTATTTTGTTTTGTATTTCGACTTTTGTACCTCAGGTTTATTTTATTTTATTCGTAGTTGATTAATACCTCATGAGATCTTTCATGATCTGTTTTTTGTATGAATGTGTTGATTACAGCCAAACAAGGCTTGTTGTCTCTTTTTTCCGTTTGTGTGTTTTTTTATTCTCATTCTAAGTTTTCTAGGACGACATATTATTACAATGACGTATGTCCCAATAGTACAGTACGTTATTCGTTCCCATTGCAAGAAACATCCAAAACTTAAATATTACGTCAGGGAAGACAAGGACACCATTGAATGTCTCATAGAGGAAAGTTGTCTGGGAGAAGACTGCGCGTCAATCCAGTGACTTGCACCTAGAGGCTAGGGTGAGATGTGATTCCCATGCTGTGTCGTCCTTATCGCTTCCACGCGTCATACTCCCGCCTGGGCCGCCAGTTTAACAAAAAAAAAGGTTTTATACGTGTTTCCAAACATACTGCTTGTTCCAGTAACAACAGCTGTGGGGACGAGATTCCGTTCTTGGCCGGGAACACCATGGGGCAATAAATCATTTGGCATGCTGTTGGAAAAGATGATCAGGGATTGGAAGGAGGGGGTGGGTCAGAGAGTGGGACTAACGCCTGCAAGCCGTCCACGGGAAAAAAAATAAGTTCTCAGCATTAAGATGCTCCCCATTATTCCAGATGAATTCGTGGATGATGCACGTTTCCACGGCTTACATGGCGCTAAAAGCTTGAACTAATGGCCTATTCCCATTTCATGACGATCAATCTCGCCTTGACTATACCCTGCTCACAGTTATATGAACACATTTGCGGTCCTTCTTTTCAAGAATATTAAGGCCGTGATCTTTCATTTATTTCAAACAATTGCAATAACACGAATACTTTTTAACCAAATGCTTTGAAAAAATCTGAGACTGTATATAGTCTTACGATACACAATTTCGCCAGAACGTTTAATAAAATTATCATACCGTTTGCTAGTAAAAAATTATTTTGCTTCAATTTCGCTTATTTTGACAACAAAATATGTGATATTTCAGGGTCAAAGATCTAAAAATCCGCTTGGTGTACTGCAACAGAGAAATTCTGATTCGAACGATGATATATAAATGTTAAAACTGTAAGATGGAATTTTTAAATACGTATTAATTTGCGTTAAAAAATTATTTTCAAAACCATTGCAAAACCATAGGGCGAGGCCGTAAACAAGACGTGATAATTATATGCTTGCTTTGAAATTATTTTTAAAGTACGAACAAATGCATGCGCTCCGTTTACTACTTGCTCTAATGTGTTTATATTGATAACTGGTGTAAGTATACAGATACACAAAAATCCAGGGGTTTTTTAAAGTGCTAACTTTACCGTTAATACACTGTATTGTTCTATTGCGCGTATTTCATGGTGAATAACTACACACAGTACGGGAAAGTTAAATGCGAATGTGGTGACATAAAAGGGTTTAACGGCCCATTCACAACGAGCTCTTAAGAGTGCGTAGTAGATTAAAAAACCGCTGAAAACATCAATTGATTTCTACGCCTTTTTTCGAAGCCAATATGGAATAAATACTCAACGACAATCCTAGATAATGGTATTTGCCAACTTTATGAGTAAATATTTATCCAGAAATACCAATTGGTTACGTGTGATCTCTTGCGCCGCAATTAAACGCACGAGGTTCCGACGTCAGAGATTGTGCCTCAGAAGTTCGTAACACTGGAAACAATTTTGTTTAAAACGCTAGCTGAAACTATTGTCTAGGATTGCTATTGTTTAGTTTTCGCAAAT
The DNA here is from genome assembly GCA_003012365.1 of Medauroidea extradentata. Taxonomy (NCBI): domain Eukaryota; kingdom Metazoa; phylum Arthropoda; class Insecta; order Phasmatodea; family Phasmatidae; genus Medauroidea; species Medauroidea extradentata. The sequence continues at coordinate 118,283 of PNEQ01106714.1, forward strand.
TGCCTTCAAGAAACCTACAGTTATGGATTTATGATTTTAGAGTTGAGTTATGTACCACACCCTCTTAAGAAGTGGTAATACTCTCTTGCCTCACTTTGTTATCAGGTTTCCAAGTGTCTTTAGCAACTTGAATTTAATAGAATTATAAAAAAAAATCATTATAAATGGGATGAAAGACTGAGCTTCCCAAGATGAGAAGGGCAATTCCCACAAAACCTCTTATATTTTGTTTAAAAAAAAAAAAAAAAAAACTAAACCAGAAAGGTCTCTACAGCAGCGGGACAGCCTGCGGATTCTATCTGCCCGGTGTTCGACACGTGGGCGAGCAGTCACGAATTATTGCACTCGTCTGCCCCCGAACAGGTGAATCTGCACTTCTACGCTTCTATCCGGGCGTGATTTATTCATCCGCCATTCGCAGCTTTGCCGACGTCCGTATTTATAATTTCATGAAAGGGTTCTCTTTACACTCGGGTGACGGCTCGACGACCAACTTTTTAATAAAAGTTTTCCTTGGAAGGGGAAGGTTTGCCAAGAGGGAGGAGGAAGAAAATCGACAGTCCGCGCCACGATGTGGAAAGCTCCAACTCATCCCCTCCGACCCCGCCGGAATAAAAGAATCGGGAAGAGGTTTGCCGATACGATCGCGAGAGGCACAATAGGACCGACTGGCTGCGGGAATAAAAGAGATTCCAATTAACAGAGAATTTATTATGTAATTTCGGTGGTCTCGGGGTAGGAACTTTTTCGGGTGGGACATCCGCCGCTCTGTCCCATCGCTCACGTTCTCAGAGTCTCCTCATGAATGGAGAGAGCCATTGTTCGGTAAGAAAGTATCAGCCATCGTTTCTCGGGTAGTCTAAAAGCAAGGCGGCGAAATACCTCTGTCGGTTACAGATGTACGACTTTCTTTAAGAGGAAACAGAACCGTAATGTGGTCGTTTCGCGTGAAGAATATTCGTCGACACCATGACCTCGCTATCTGGGCTAGTTTGTATTTCCAACCTAACGAATCATAGTGACATCACTGGCAGTCAGTCTTAGAAGAACCGCTTCCAAGTTCAAGTAGTTAAAGATTTTATAGAGCCAGAAATTTGATTCTGTATTTTAAGGTGTCGGAGATGTTACATTTGTGTGACTTCTCTTATCAATGGAAATAAGGTACACCACCAATTTCGAAAAAAAATCTAATAATTTTATGCACAAATACTTAAATGTTCCATTTAAAATATAAAGCTGTAATGTTACGAGACAAATTATAATATAAAACAATGCAAATGTTTTTGAACTTATTGCCACTCCGTGATTTTTTTTATGTTACAATTCGTTCGTTTTCAATTAGGGTTCAACGTGCTTGTATTTTTTCTTTAAATTTCTTCATAGAATTAGGAGATAACTACAGATCGGCCACATTATTAATTAACCGTGAAAACGTTTACTGTAAGATGCTATATTTAATAATAATTTTTAAATGTAGATTTACATTGTGAGGTGATTACAATTTGAAGTAGTATGATGAAATATTTATAATACGACATTACAATGCTTTTAAGAATTACTTTTTAAGTTAGTTTGATTATTTTTAAAACGCATTACACATTTGTAAAATAATAAAAAATATTCAGCGTTGAAATAAAACTAGAAAGTCAGTCTTGACACTTGATTGTCGTTAAGCTATTCGACATGCACGTCTCCATTCGTATTATCTGTCAAGTATTTATGTGCGTGCTACTGAGAAAAAAAAATTACCAGAACTTCGGCAATATATTCGTTGCTAAAGTAAATATCCAGATACGAAAAGGTTTTATATGTTTCCAAATTTGATTTTGGTAACAATATTGTAGATTTACTTATTCCAGCATCATTCGAGCAATTTAATAAAAAACCAAACATATTAATTTAATTGATAGTGGTATAACTAATAAAGAAGATTGTGCCTCAGAAGTTCTTAACGCTGGAAACGATTTTGTTTAAAACGTTGGTTCAAACTATTGTCTAGGATTACTATTGTTTAATTTTCGTAAGTTGACTTCAAGAAACCTACAGTTATAGATTATTGCTTTCAGCGTTGAATTATGTACCACGCCCTCTTAAGATACACCAGGACGTCCAGATACGATAGCCGTAACAGCTATGACACCTGAGCCTCGGCCACATTATAAAGTTGGAACTGTCGACGTTAATTATTTCGTGTCTATTCAATCAATCTTATTTTCACGTTATAATATAACTTTATAATATGACTTTTTCTGCGTAGTTGTGGCACTGTAAATGGTAATTTAAATATGTCGTCACATAAAACAGGTTCCTAGCATCAACGGACTCCTTAGCCCGTAGAGCGTAAAAACGTTATAATATTTTAATAGTAAACTATTTATTTGTACATCGTAACAGTGGGTTCTTCTAGTTATTTATTACTACGGTCATGATTTTGTCGCGAAAATATTTTTGCCGCCGCATTGTTTCAGTGTCTCACGTGCACATCGGCAATTCCGCTTCATGGTTATCGACAGCTAGAGACCTGAAAATTTTGCGTTTTCTTTTGTCTCCAAGAAACGATTCCAGTAATTGTAAGTTCGTGCCTCTTTTGTAAGTAACCGGTGACATATTTGACATTTCCTGAACGTAGTTTACTTAGCCAATAGTAGCCAAAAGTAAACGACGATGTAATGCACATTATACAAGACTGCTCGAAAATAGAAGATCTAAGAATCGACTTGAAAGTAAAACACAATATCCAAGAAGAGGAAGATATTGATGTAAGAGAGATGATGTTAACCAGAGAAGGAGCAGCCTCTATGAAGATATTTGCAAAGGAAGCAGGAAAGAGACTTGAAGAGTTCGACTCCTGGCTAGCAGAGAACCCAGACGAAACAGAGGAAAGTTACTAATCAAATCAAGACAAGATAGCTCCATGGATATGATGACTACAACAATGAAAATGGCAAACGACATTAAGTAATAAAAATAATATACATAAAAGGCAACCTATTATCCGTGTAATACCCAGAAAGGGTGTGGTTGCAGGGAGACAAAATGGGTTCTACTCTGCGTGGCCCTGGCCACGAAGAAAAAGCTAATAGTACAGAAGCAACTTAATGCAGGCCCATATCACTCCGTCATCGAGCAGCCAGTGAGCAGATAATGTCTGCTTGAATACACAGATGTTCTTGCCGGCTAGCCTACATGTCAGTGAACCTGCGAATTTTTCCAGTCTCTATCGACAGCGTGTCTTTGTTCAGACACGTTTCTCATTTGACTTCACCAAACAGAATATGATTATTGTAAGTCCGTACGTCTGTCATTTACCAAGGCAAGTGGGAGTAAAATCATCCAATCACAGACGATGTAGCAGAGCTGTATATGTGGGAATGAAACCAAATGTTGAAAAAATATTTTCGCCATAAAATCGTGGTTATATTTATTACTCATAATTTATCGTCTTTAAGCCGTGCGCCGTCTTTGATCAGTCCGAGGTCGATTGACTAAGCGAATTCCTCGAGGTGATTGCAGTCTTCGAAGTTCACATCGTCTGTGGGAAAATGCAACAGTCGAGTCATGTAAACACACTTCAATTTCTTTTTACAAGAAAAGTGTTATGTCAGTCAGGTACTTCAAGAAGAATATCAAAATTATTTTAATGTAATTTAAAATATATTAGATTATACAGAAACGAACGCAAAACATGTTTACGAAGTGTGTGTTCGTTGTGAAACGAAATCAACTTTAGCAGACAGTAAAAATTATATATATATATATATATATATATATATATATATATATATATATATATATATATATATATATATATATAGAGTTACTAAAAATATTTGAAAACAGATTACAAAAGAAAATTCATGTATATCGTAGTAAAGAAGTTTTTTATAACCAAAATATTTGATTTAAATGAACAAAAATCATTTGTATGTTATCAGACCTTGTTTTGTTCGCAACTTGTTTGCTCCTCGTCTGGTTTGATTTTAAATTTTAGTTACTTGTTTTCCCTCATTTACCAATTGTATTCCTATTTCGGAATTTTTCGTAGGTTTGATGACTACAGCCCTTTATGGCTATTTTTTAGTTCATATTTTTCTCACTTTTTTCGTGATGTTTTTTTTTTTTTTTTTTTTTTTTTTTTTTTTTTTTTTTTTTTTTTTTTTTTTTTTTTTTTTTTTTTTTTTTTTTTTTTTTTTTTTTTTTTTTTTTTTTTTTTTTTTTTTTTTTTTTTATTTTGTAACCGAGGGTTTTTCTCAGACTCAGCAACACTTGCCAGCAATGACGTGTACAGCAGTTTGTAAGCCTACTTCCACCAAAATAGAATTTTTTTTTTTCTGTTTTGCTTTTAGTAAATATATTTATATATTTTACTAATTTGATAAGTGATATGTTAGTTCATAATTGCAGAACATATTCATATATCAATAAAATTAGACAAACTGGTTACATATTCTGTACTTGGTCATGTAATAAGCTGACTTATATTGTCACGCCGGTAAAACATCTGATAGAATTTTTAAACAAATCCTTATTTTATGGTATTCAATTTCAATTTTTGAGTTCACATGTAAGCTCATTTTCAATGTGTAATTTCTGTCCCAAGTTGTAAAGAACGACATACAAAAACAGCAGCACGCACGGAAACCGTGCTTTAGATTTATGTTTTCCTCTATTGTTGTTATTTTATAAGGTTTTCGCTGAAACTAATTATCTGTCAGTAATGGTCTGTTTGCATCTCCTTCCGCAGAAGCTAACACAACCCTCGCCGCCTTGTCATTGTGTAAACACCAGACTGAGCGACATGTGTGGGTACTTTCTGGAAAAACATCAATAACGAGATCTAACAACAAGCATTACTGGGGATCATTACTGACATATATCTACGCGGAAGATAACAATATCCCACAATAAGTTAACCCCTACAGTATGTCTCTGAATACGCGTTCATTTGTTTGTTACATTTAATTACTAATTTACTTATTTATTTACTAATTTATTTGTATATGTTTATTTGTTTGTTATATGTATTTATTTACTAATTAACTTAGATACTTATTTACAAATTTTATTGTTTATTGAATTATTTACTTATAAATTTGTTTATTTATTTTCTTACTTATTAACTATTTATACGTTTAACATTGCTCTCGAACAGTACAATGTCTAGGTAGAGGAACATTGGAGAAGGAAGTAGCAGTCGAATACGAAAATGGAAAATATATTGAGTTCAATCACACTAAATTTGACTTGTCACTAAATCACTAATCACTAAATTTACTCTCAAAACAAGCCCACGGCAGACGAGTGGTCCCACCAAGGCGACCCGGATTCGACTCCCTGCACTGTCAGGCCCCGTATTTTCGCATGTGGGAATCATGCAGGACGATGTCGCTGAGCAGTGTGTTTTCTCGGGGATATCCAGCCTCCCCTCCCTTACACACTCACACACATCATTCTGGCAGGCCACCATTCTCTCCCATCCCTCAGTCATAGAAGTTGGTACAGCAGCCAGCCATTCAAACGTGTACGCCGTATTGCCCACGTAGTAGGAACTGTCTTACCGCAGTCCACTGTTTTTACGAATTTTACACGAAAACGGATGATCCTACGCATTTAAAACAAGGCGACCTTTATTACTTCTAACGTACTTCTCTAGCAGAAAACCACATTAAAATTTCGTATTTGTATTAGGGTGCGAGGTATTGATGTGGTTATAACGTGTATTTCAAGGTCCCGCTGGTATAAAACAATGCTCAAATTGTCATTATTAAATGTCTCTTCATTTCCATTATTTTACAAAAAATACAATTTAAAATGTCCATGATTAAGGCTCACACCGCCTTTAATATTGGTTTTAGGTACAAAGTGTCCCGCATATTTTCTACTTGATTTTTCACACGGAATCACCTCTCGAACTTTATCGGTCGAATACAGCCCCATCCTGTATTTATATTTTTTCACTTTACGAAATAAGTAGTTTGTTTGAAGAAATGCTTTCGTCTGGAGAGCTAATATTCTATTCTATGTTCCTTTAACTAAACTCTAAATTTTTTAAAGACTTTATACAAACGCATACACTGTTTTTATTAAATATTTTTGTATTGTAACTTTTAGGCTCAAATTTAAAGTTTTTAAATTACAGCTTTTAATTTTCTTCCGTTATTAGAGTTTAAAATTGGCCGTTATTAATTTCTGCGACAATACTAACGAATTAATATTTTTAATGTTTAAATTAAAATTTTAATTTTGTGCAGATATTATTTAAAAAAAGACTCAGCAAAATGATACTAGGTTGAAAACTTAAAGAATTTTAGTATTCGTAAATTAAATTCATTTGGTACACTACACATCTATAACCATACCTGTCAACCAATGTCCAGTCAGGCCGTTTGTCACAAATGTTCTGAGCTAAAATAGCATCCATTATTATTTTAACAACTATAAAAAACGATTAAGTAGAGCCAACCATATCTTGAGTTATGAAAATAAATTGTTCAGCTGGGTAAACGAAATCTTACACTTTAAAGAAACCATTCAAAGCATCAGAACAGTTAGGTTCATAAAATATTTTAAGGGGCCTCTACCACTGATATTTTTGACACAAATTAAGTTTTATTAAAAAAAACCTAGACGAGTTTCCCACTTAACTGTGGACATGCTGCAAAACGCAGAAATTTTGTGTGCAAAATTACCCATGCTCGCACGGGTTTTCTCGTGGATCTCCCGTTTCCCCCGCCCCTTCATTCCGGCGCTGCTCCGTTCTCACCTAATGTCTCCCCTCACTAGTACTAAAGACCTCGACGTTAAGAGGGCGTGCTACATAATTCAATGCTAAAGGCATTAATCTATAACTGTATTTTTTCTTGAAGCCAATTTGCGAAAATTAAACAATAGCAATCCTAGACAATTGTTTAAGCCAACGTTTTAAAATAAATAGTTTCCAGTATTACGAACCTCTGAGGCACAATCTCTGACGCCGGAACCTCGTGAATTTAACTGCGGCACAATTGAACACGCGTAATGAATTACTAAATTTACTAACAAAGTTGGCAAATACCATTATCTGGGATTGTCATTGAGTATTTTATCCATATTGGCTTCAAAAAAACCGTAGAAATCAATTGATGTTTCCAGCGTTTATTTATCTACACAGCACTCTTAAGCGCTGAACAAAATCTCTCGCTCACAGACATGTCGTACAGTGCATAGCGTACGAACTGGATCACGATACTGTAGAACGCCATTGCAGGTATTATTGGTATCTACATACAAGAAGAGACGTACTTAATTGGACGATGTAGCATCCTACAGTGACAAGGTCCATTGAGACCGGTAGTACAGTAAAGGTGCTTTACCTGTGTTCACATAACATTTTGTGTTCCTTTTGTTGTGAAGATTCTTCCCTTACAATATTGACAAGCAATTTTGTAGCCACCTGTACACTAACATATTTACGGATGACTGTAGCAAACCTTTTTACCAGTCTGAATTCCCTATGTTTTCTTTGCATCTGAGCAAAAAAAAATGTATACTGTGTAATGTAGAATTTTTTTAACACACCCGGTAGGTAACCATCTATGTTTAGAATTTATTCGTTTGTGGACATACGCCATTGCTCATGTTTTGCTGATCAAGCCTGTATTGATGACAAATAACGAAAAACGAACAAGAAAAAAATATATATGTAAAAAACGCAAACAAAGAAGAAAAAAAGCAATCCGAGAGGATTTGTCAAATCCTCTCGGATTGCTTTTTTTCTTTTTTTTTTTGTGTGCGTTTATATATATATATATATATATATATATATATATATATATATATATATATACATATATATTCTTGTTCGTTTTTTCGTTATTTGTCATCCAACACAGGTTTGATCAGCAAAACATGAGCAATGGCGTATGTCCACAAACCAATACATTCTAATTGTAAACTCCCATTGCAACAAACATTTAAACTTCTCACCATCTATATTATCACGTGTGGTGGAAAAATACGAGCTTCTAATGTAACCAGAAGTTGGGAAGATGAGGAAAATACGAGATGCTATTATGATATTCCAAGAAGATAACATCCGAGATTACCTGAGCGTCCTTCACTTTCTGAGAAAGTAACCAAAGCCTGCAGCATCCCCACGTGTTGACTGGCGGATGTCAGAGTAATGAGATGAGCGCCTCCAGCTATGTCGTGTGTATGTCGTCCCAACGCTGACAAGCAGGCTTGCTAATTGGCTGCAGTTCCGAACTGAGTAGGCCTATCAGTGACATTGATTCATAGGACGGTATCAGTTCACTACTAACCGCTGTAAACGAAATAAAAAGTGAGTGAACATGAAGTGTATTCAGCGTGAAATTCAATCCCATAACAAATATATTGAAGAAAAGAACGGCTGATAATATTAAATAGTTCTCGTGTGCTACGTAATATTTCCCAATTATCCAACGTGGGATATTTTGGGATTTCTAGGTGGTGTTCGAGAGATGTATGTAATCTAACACGTCTGTAAAATTATCGTTTTTTTTTTAAGTCTGGGCCAAAACTTATTGCACTGGACTATGTGTGCACTGCCATACCTCCTCACACGTCAAATCCCTCGTCCAATGAAATCTACGTATATGTCGTAGGATTGACTTCTGGAATCTGCAGTTTCCACCTACCTGAAGAGAACATGTTAAGAGTAAGCCTACACATTTCTGCCACTCAAGGATTTATTAAACTTTGATTTCAAATTTCAGAATTTTTTTCAATGCAAACAATTTTTCTGCATAGGAGACTTTGTAGCCTACATCAATAATTTACTTTCTTTTTTAGTGGCGTTACATAAAACCGTAAAATCCACATTTTCACGTTTACGTGTCATTACTCAAAATTTCTTAAATAAGAATAAATCTGGTACAAATATAAAAAACGAAAATATTACGTTGAAATTGGATGTAGACCGCGCAGGTAAGGATACCAGCTTGTTAGGCACTGTCTTCGATGCGAGAGGTCCCTGGTTGGAATCCCGGATCGGGCATGAATGTTGTGTTTTCCGTTCACTTCCTCCCCCCCCCCCCCCATTTTCTCATCGTTTCTTTATAACTTACATCGTTGTTAACAGGCCGTAAACCACTCTCACCTCACCACTTGAAGTTTGCGCGTGTAAGATAAATTGTGCGGTCAGTACGAACCTATAGGCCTACAGTTTGATTAAAAAATGTTGTTGCTTATGTAAAATATTAATTATGTCGACTTCGGTTGATTTTGTTTCAGAATAGTTGTAGTTAAATAGGAAAATACACGGGACTATGTTGCATAGTTTCGCTGCCAACCATACAAGCAGTAAGGCAACTATGAAGATTTATATGTAGTAACGGCTGGTAATATTTTTCAAAGATTAACTTTTTAGTGCTCACCTTATCCTGAAAGACATATATACGTGTGTTTACAAATTACAGGTTCACCATTTCTCGCTATTACATATTTTCTAGTTGAAGATAACGGCGGAAATGTTTTTTGCGGATCTTTTTAGGTGTAAAATTCTTGGCGCAGAATCTTTTGAAAATTTTAGGTGTGTACAATACAACTTAATGTTTACTATCACATCATAGATAGGGCCCGGTAGTTTTCGCTAAAAGATTTTTGCAGCACTTTGTTTCAGTGCCTTACGTGCGCACCTGCATCTCTGCTTTGTGGCCAGTGATTGGATGCCTTAACATACAACGTCTGGAGGTTAAAAATGCAAATCACAGACGTGTTGTGTCACAGTTATCCGTGTACTTATTGGCTCATTCGAATGAATAATGACTCTGCACAAATACACTCTGCCAATAATTACGAAGTTGAGCTGCAGGTGTGCACGTAAGGCACTGAAACAAAGTGGGGCAAAAATCTTTTCGCGAAAACTACCGGGCTCTAGTCATAGAGCGTGGTGGAGCAGCGGTAGAGCACTCATCTCGTATTCGAGAGGACCCGGGTTCGATTCCCGGCTCCGGCTATCCTCATTTGTGTTTTCCAGGATTTTCAGAAATCATTCCAGTGGAATGCTGGGATGGTTCCTTAGACAAACTCTGACTTTTTCCTTGTGTTCCTCTGCCAAGGCCTTGTGCTGTTCAAGGACACGCAAAATTTCTACGTAAAAAATAAATGAAATCATTAAATGATTGGCTCACCGTCGAGTGTCTCATAGAGGCGGGTTGTCAGTGACTTGAGCCTAGAGGCTAGGTTGAGGCATGATGTACCTGCTGTATCATACTTATTGCTTCCACGCTTCTAGGCCTTGAATGCGCCAAATACATCCATCCGAACGGCTACCTTACTCGGCAAAAATTTACATTATTTAATTTTTCGCTTTCAAAAACAGCTGAGCAGAAAATAATTAATTTTGCTACTACTGCGTTAATTATATTTAGTTTGGACCACGGCCGTAGAAGAACAGGTCTGGACACTCGCCTAGAAACTGGACCCCCTTGTTGTTTGGCTGCAGTTCACTAAGTTCACGACAATGCTATATGTTTTTGGCGCTGCTGTTAGGGTGGTCGCTCAAACTCCGCCCACTTCCCCCCCCCCCCTCTAAGATAAACAATTTAAGAAAACGTATTTTTTATCAATGTATGAAATACTTCCTTCGCTCACAATTTAAAATCATGGCTCCAGAGACCTTTATTTACTTCATAAATTTAACAATGGAAAAAAGTGGAAGGAGTTTGAGTCCGACCGCCCGGATTACAGCGCCAAAAAGTACACCATTCTCGGTAACTTGACGAACTACAGCCAAACAACAAGGGGGTCAAGCAAAATACATTGTTAGATAGGCGAGTGTACGTCAAGCAAAATACATTGTTAGATAGGCGAGTGTCGAGACCTGTTCTTCTACGACCGCGGTTTGGACTACAATACAAGCATCTGAGTTGAAATTTTAACATATATTTATGCCGTAATATGTACAGCAAACTAAGGTTAATTCTACTACAGGTTAGGAAGATCAATGTTAAAAGTTTCCTACAGGGAAAATTTCTGCCACTTGAGCGCTGGTATCGGTAATGGGCGCAAACTAACCAATCGCAGAGCTTTCCTGAATTTTAAGTGACATTAAGGTTGTAAATAAACACGAAAAATTGGTTTAGTTTCTTTTTCAAATTAAGTTAAATTACTTCTGTCATTTCCAAGCCAATTTAAATTTAATTTTACTACAGTTTCGTATTTTTCTAGTCCCTTAGTGATAGCAGCGAAACTAACGGCAGAAAATTTATCTACGCCAAAATAGGCCATACCATAAGAAAACACATTTTATCTCTAAACTGTATTAGAATTAACCTTAAGCAAACTGAGAGTATTAAAAACGTATATACTGATTGCGGTCTAAATAAACGTTGAAAGTTTAACTACAATTCTTGCAATGCTGCGAAATAGAACTCACGGTATAGTAACAACATTTTTCTTCTCAAAATTAAAACAAAAAAAAAACCTGGGAAAAAATAACCCTGTATCGCATTTTATGTCCTGGTTTAAGAGACCATCGAAGTATTCCCCTGAAACGTTTTCTAGAAACAATGGAAAACCGAAAATAGGATGGTGCATTTTTGGACCTGTGATCATTTAACATATCTGTTCCTTTAGGTGTCTAGTCTGTTCCTTCAAAATATTGACATGCAACATCCTGTATAAATGTTTACGTATCTTCCGTAGCACGATAGATGCATACGATTGCTTGTGAATAAATGTACAACACTCGTCATAAAATATGTTTCAAGAAAACTGCTTTAGAATCTAAAATGCGTAAGCAGATAGTACCTGTTGTGGAAAATGTCTAATATTATTAAAGAAAATGTGCTTTAGTAAGTTGCGATGAAACTGAAATTTATGTATTCGTTTTAACAAACATGTTCACTATATCGTGTATATTTCACGGGTTGTGGTAAGACATGGAACTCGAAACTGTACATCCGGGTTTGATTCTCCGTTGTAAATAGTTTATGATACAAACAAGCCTGTACCATGTCACAGTAAATATACGCATATTATCTTGTACCATCTATGTTTTACACCTCACGGAAGCTAAATTATTTCGTTTCAGCAACAAAATATTTCATTACCCGCTTACAGAGGTTCTGGTTGGTTTGCGCAGAGCATATTTCGTTTTGCTCAAGAAAACCTTTCTTCTCTGGGTTCACTTCGTGCGGAGGACGTAAATAAAAGCTATTCTTGGGAGGGAAAATAACAGCTCCGTTGGTTCAGCGCAGAGGCGACAGGAATGAATAAAAGCGACTCGCGTCACCTTCAGTCGTATTTCTCTACACCTCGTGTGTTTCTGGCGCCACAAAATAATTTACCTTCCTCGTCTGCCCGCCGCCTTAAGCCGACCGCGTATTTCAACAAGACTTCCCGGGCGGGATTCCCACCTGCTCTCATCGCTAGACTTTTTATTGCGCTTGCGCATAAGCAACCGCGCTAGGTCGGGGGATTTTTCCCCCCAACTTGTAGCCAGACTTCCACGATAATCCGCCACACTTGCGTGTTTTCACACGTTGGGGGTAAAAAAAAATATTGGACCGAGAAAAAAAACAGAATTTTCACCAACGTTCACGCACTAACGCTTAGCACTTGACGAGGCTATGTAGCTCATCCAACTGGTGCGTAGTACGTACGCGTAAAAGTGTCCTATCTCCTTTCTTTCTCTTATTTTCTTTCTGTCTCTCTCTCAGCCTGTCTCGACCTTCCTGTCCTTCAAGATATTATGTTTAGAAGAAAAAAATCGTTTCTCGTAGTTCTTGCATCAGAATCTATGTTAGTAATACTGTATAGTATATTGCATCCATCAGATCGTTTTGTGTACATTTTTATACAAAGATAATGGACAAGTCATAGTAAAAAAATACAATTGATTTGAATACGTTATACAACATAATTCAACGCCAAAAGCATTAATCTATAAGTGTAGGTTTCTTGAAGTCAATTTGCGAAAATTAAACAATAGCAATCCTAGACAATAGTTTTAGTCAACGTTTTCAACAAAATTGTTTCCAGTGTTACGAACTTCTGAGGCACAATCTCTGACGCCGGAACTTCGTGCATTTAACCGCGGCGTAAGAGATCACGCGTAACGAATTAGTAATTCTGGATAAATATTTACTCATAAAGTTGGCAAATATCATTAGCTAGGATTGTCAGTGAGTATTTTATCCACATTGGCTTTGAAAAAAGCTTAGAAATCAATTGAAGTTTTCAGCTATTTATTTATATACATGCATATACATTGACCGTAGTTCAGTAAAAATATGTTGTTCTGGTTTGAATAGGACTTCGTCGTTTATTCACCCGCCGTCTTCATACCCGCCGTCTTCATCGCCACAACCACATGAAAAGGAAAGAAAGAAACACACACTTAAACAGGGGGCAAAAATCTTACATCAGTATGTGCAATATTGCTTATTGATAGCATAAATGTTCTTCAACTGAATAGAAGGAATGGAATATTAGGAATTACTTTGTAAGTTTTCTTTATACATTTTTGTATTCGAAAAGCACATGTCTATAGAGCCGTTTATTTTTTTTTCGGAAACTCATTACATTAGCAGCATCTCTACACACAGTATTTTACTAATATTTCTTGTCGGTTTTTTCTATACAGACTAGAAAATTCCTATAGGTGTTAGTAGAAAATTTTAGCCATGAATTAACCAGGTTTACTTAGACTAAAATTGCCGTAAAATGTATGTGTTCTGTAGACATGGAGAAACATTGCATTATTTATTTATTATCGTGTCTTACAGATTATATGTTTCACCTGTAATGTCAAAATGAAAGTAAATTGCCAACGTGTTTACAAAAAAATTGTTTGTAACGTACGTATACAAAAAGTTTTGTGACGCAGGAAAGGAACAATTTCCTTGTTCATGAGCAAGGGAGTGATGCTACTGTAAAATAGTTAGTCAGATCATTTGCTTACAAAAACTTACGAGGATGTTTTGTCGATCATCAAACCCAAGATGAATGTCTTTAATGCTGCTTGGAGTCTTGAGATGGAGAAAACTATATAAAGCATGCACACTTCATACCTGTTAAATATGTCGCTATGTGCGACGTCGGCAGCACATTCCTTAGGCACCTGTCATTTTATTTATATATAAATATGAAATTCGTTTCGCACTGGTATCGTGGATACTTTGAACACAGTGCATTCAGTTTAACTTTTTTTCGGTTATGTTTACTGTTCACAATTTCTTCCCGACATTCGTCCGCTAACTAGCTCAAGAATGAGGAATTGCACGAGAAGCTACTCATGTGAACATTACGTCACGAGTTAACTATACTAGGGTTGCCTTTCTTCAATCTAAGCTGGAATTTCGTCTTACCTACCCTACCCTTGTGAGATTGTCAAATTTACTCGGGTAAGCTTTCGTCAAACGCAAGAGGAAATTTCGTCTTACCTGCCTAACTCTTGTGACATTGTCAAATTTACTCGGGTTAGCTTTCGTCAAACGTAAGATAAAATTTCGTCTTACCTGCCCAACGTTTGTGAGCTTATTAACTTTACTCGGGTTAACACGTCTTGAAGACTCGCTCGGTTCCTGGCGATGCAACTCCCGAATTTCGCATGCTTGAAATTGGTTATTGAACATTGAACTGCATATTTTCTCCTGTTACTCCCACGTACCCCGACTTTACATTCCGTCGCTGCACCATATTCACCTGTGACATCTTCCCCAGCGTTCAATACCTCACTGTGAATTGCTGACCATATATCTGAACTTTACTCACACACGTAGTGACATTTCTTTCTTCCAGTGTATCTTTATTTCTCTCTCTCTCTCTCTCTCTTTCTTTCTTTGTGAGTCTCGCGTGCGGGCGATTCTCTGACATCCTTTCATGTTCTCTCCGCAAGGCTTTCCAAATTCCCTCTCCGAGGTTTATTTCTTCTCGCCGTGAAAGGGGTGCACATTCTACGAGAATGTTTTCCTCCGCGGAGGGCAGAGTGAATCGTCTATCGGGAAGGCGGACCAACCCCCTCTGTCCAAGCTGTTCTTTCTCCCGACGTTCGGGAAGCTATGGCTCGAACTTCTTTCCACAGCGGGCAATACATGATTGTGACCTTGCATTCGTTTACGTCAAAGAGTTGTCTATATGCTGAGTGTTTGTTATTTCAGCGTTCCTACTGATGGGGTTTGCTCTCCAGTGTCATTGCTGTCATTCCGTCAACTACAGAAATTTAGCACACCCACGGTACTTGTATTGTCAACCTGCCCAGGTCGCTGATTTGTGTACAGATGGTAGCTTGCACAAAAATTATTTAACGAGAGTCGTACCTGTGTAGCAATACCATTCGAGTTGTATAATGTAGAACTTTTTAAAGCAGAATTCCAAAGAAGGATCCCCGAACCGTAAGAAGGAGCCATCTCCATTTCATAACTCAGCACGTCGCCGCCATCTTGTAACCTGACACCACGACGCCATCTTGTATAGTGACACTTCGATGCCATCTTGTAACCTTTTAACTCACTGCCATGATATCAAACTTCCAAAAATGCCGAGAAAAAGCTCTGAAAAATGTGCAGACTCCTTTTAAGGGCTACACATATGCGTCGAGCTCACTTTCTCGTGACCGAAGACTGGGGAAAATATGAGTTTTCACACTGAAAGGAAAGTATTGTTATAGTTGCCATACGTTTGTTAAAATAGAGACAACAGTCATGTTTGGTTGTTGGTGCTGTCTGGGTGGTTCCTATAACAGTTTGGTCTGTATAAGGAGCCATGAGAGAACCACAGATGACTACTGTCCCTACTGTAACTTAAGACTAATAACTGCAATAATTTTCTTTCAGTGTGAGGTAATTTTTTAAACAAACCACTTAAATAATATAGGCAAGTACAGCATACAATTAAATGTTAGGGTCAGCCCCGTATGCCTCACAGAGGTGAGTTTTGTGATGATCCGTGCAGGCCATGTCAGGTAACCCATCTGAGCACTCAACCTTACACAGTTTTCTTACCAGGCCAGTCGCACCAAGGGTTTATAAATATTAAACACTGTTGTGACAGTGAAATCCCCCACTCCGACAGCTCGAAAGGAGGATATGAGTTGCCGTACACACTACGGTATAGGGGCGTGTGATGCTATCCAAAGAGTGTGTGTGTTCCGTATTGACGCCCGCGTCACTTAGCTATCAGGATGCACCAAGATGTCCAGGTACGAGCGTTGTAGCCGCTGCATCACATTAGCCTCGGCAACTAGTTTGATGTGTGGATGGTCGAGCTAACAATTCAGTGGCTTTTAATACGAACCACGTAGTAACTTTGTAATCTCCCCCACTCCAAGACTAGCGAAACCTTTCTATTTTATGTGATGTTACCAAAACTTAAGGGGCATTGATCCCTACCACCTTGGATTTATCTGTTTCTTCTCGATAACTTGTGTTCCAGTCGATATATCAAAATTTTTGTCACGACAAGGCATGGATACAAACTTAGGGGAGAGGCACCAAAGAGTGCGCACCTAACAAAAAAATTCCATTTCGAACTACATTTCAAAGAAATAAAATTGGGTTCAGTAATGCAGATTTTTATTGATCAATTATACGTTCATCCATATAAGCTCAATCACATTGAATAACTATTGTATTTACAAAATACAAAAATACAAAATATTGCAAATGCGCACTCTTAGGAACCAGGCTCCTAAGAGTGCGCACCATGTTCCCAAAGAGTGCGCACCTAGCACTGGTCACAAGTGAATGTTACATCTCCTTCAAATGAAGAACAATCTTCGTGCCACCACTTCTGGCATTTCACACACTGAATCCAGTCTTCAGAGATTGGT
>PNEQ01106715.1:0-25378 GCA_003012365.1 Medauroidea extradentata
CAGGTTTCCTATTGGCCTGGCTGCCGACTAGCAGAGCAGCTGCCTCACGCTGATTGGCAGTAGGTGTTTCCGCCATGTTGCTGGCCAGGGAAGCCATTTTGCTGGCGTGTGTGACTGAGTTCGCCTTCCTGCCGACTATTTCACTTCTGTATTCCTAAATATTCTGTGCCTATACCGCTGTATCAGCGAGCAGCTAAAGAACAGCTGTTGTTTGCTTGAATACATATATATTCTTGTAGGCTAGCCTACAGGGCAGTGGAACCCGCGAATTTTTCCGGTCTCTATTTATTTGATATGGGCAAACTTCGCTGCTTATTGGCTGCTGGAGGTTGTTGATGCCAGCCCCGTGTCTGTTTGGCTCCTGCATATTACGGCATGTTTCCTATCGGCCTGGCTGCCGGCTAGCAGGGCAGCCATGTTACGCTGATTGGCGGTAGGAGTCTCTGCCATGTTGCTGGCCAGGGAAGCCATGTTCCTGGCGTGTGTAACTGAGTTCGCCGTCCTACTGGCTATTTCACTTCTGTATTTATAAATATTCTGTGACTTCTCTGCAATCTTGTTCAAGATGCTCTTCTCAGAAGAAAACTGTCAAAATTAGGCAAACTTGCTGTACAGACTACATTTTTTTGTAACAGTGCTAATAAACCAGGAGGAATTTTGCAACACTTGGCCATGGGGTGTGTAAATCTAATATCGTGTGTTCAGAACACACTTTTCCAGTAAATTGTTGTATGTTGCAATCGTGTAGGTATATTTTAACTCTGCACACTACAAACAAAATTTAAGTAAAATTCCCTTATGCGAAAGGGAAGCAAATAAGTTGTAAGTAAAATGTTCTTCATAAGTACACGGGAAATATCTATTGTGTGCACATGACTATTCCTTTACATATAAGAAAAAATCAGTTAAGCAATGTTAAAAAGTAGAACAACAGAGATTCGAACCACCGGCCTATACATTACCCGCTACTCTACCGGGCTATATCTGCGTAGCATAGACGAAAAAAACTAAATGTTGTAATATTACCTGTATACGTGTTTAATATAATTTACGATTACGGAGTTTATAACATTATTTGTATTACTACTGTATGCATTTAACATACACGCATAATCTACAAACCCTTCGTAAAATTACAGGACGGTGTTTCGTGTGTCAGCCATCTTTATTTAATATGCCACCCAGCACATTTAAATTAAAACAGGTTCATCGTGTGATGCCGGATTGTACATTTCTCCAGGAAACTGAGCGCCTAAACAAGAAAAAAGTAATTTTTGGACGTTTTCACTATTTTTCCCTGTTTAATGTCATACGATACGAGTAAAGCCAAACATAGCGTCTGCAGGTAACAGTTTTTTACCTTTTGTAAAAAAAAAACGTATAGCTGGAACAGTTATTTACGGAGATACGGGTATACGCGCAACACTGACTACTGAAAACATCTAATATAAGCATTCATTGCCACCCCTACTTACGTATATATATTCGAGCAGAGGTTGAAGAAATTGTGACTTTTACTGGATGGTTTAGTCATCAAAGCTGGCCGGAGAGATCATACAAATTCACTGAGGACCAAGAGCCGGATTGAGAACTGGCCAGGTGTTGGTCGGCGACGATGCACGAGTGGATGGCCCAGATATTGCATGGTGGCCAACATCGCAGCCATTGCTCGCTCTGGCGAATGGCAATAGCACCTATTCATCCCTCTCCCCCAGCCCAGCTTGAACGGGGCGAGATATTGATTAAACATGGCCGGCTCCCTGCGAGGCGCCCGATCCTCTGCCCGAGGAGAGCAGTGTGTTTCGAGGGGTGGGGACTGATTACTGACGCCCGAATTGCGTTCTTGTTGACAAGACGAATCACAACGCACGGTTTCGTCGACGTCGAGGGACGAGCCGTTACAGCCGCTCCGATATATTTTGGTTCCGAGCTGCCAGTGACGAGATGTGCCAGACCCAGACGAATCCTGAGTCGGGCAGCGGGGACCTGTATGTTACTGCCATTAATTTTAAAACTTGATTTGTGAATTCATTTAAGATGAAGTTAGATTTAAAACTTCTGTATACGTTGATTACTTTCGCGATTTGGTCACTGTTACTAAAACTCTTCATTGAAGAGTGTGAACTAATGGCAGACCTGCATGAAAACACTTTCCCCCGCGCTCTCTTATCAGATGCCATATCACTGGAGCAGCAGCCAATGAACAAGTACCTGAAGACAGAGTGTACACAGTAATACTGAGACCAGCCAACAGGGCTTTGAACCCGCGAAATTTCCTGGACCTGTAAGGAACCTGCAAATTCTGACACCAGACTTGACTCCAAGATATTGTGTACTAATGACTTCTGCTGTTGGCAAACAGTTTGTATGACACGCCTGAAGGGCTTTTTTAGACTAGTGATTTAGGGTCAAAATTGCGAGGTCCAGAGTCCTATAGTGCTGGCACACGAAGGAACAAAGGCAAGGAGACAATAACGTCGAGGAGTATGTTCGGGTTTAACATAGACCAGCGAATTCTAGCCTGTCGGAAAATAATAACACGGAATTTGCACATCTCTAATTTGTAGAGAGGATGGTATATCGCAAAAATGTTTTGTCAACATACCCTTGAAAACGCAGTAGTTTCTAGCAATATATATGATTGGGTGATTTACGTCTACCACAATGTAGCTGTCTGCCGACCAATAACAGGTATCAAATATTACGATTTCGGTATTCTTATTGGCTCGGTCAAATAGGGCAACAGCTCCAAGTACAAGTGAAAGCCAGTAATCTGTTTGTAAGATGAACGTGCGTTGAAATCCAGCAAACAGTCAAGTTTTCCCGCGATAAACCATCATCTTTACTTATTTATAATTTGTTCGGTTTGAACATCTAGATCAGATACTCCCTATTAAATTTACCTTCGGGCCATTTGCGTTTATTTCAAAATTACTTACGATACTTAAGAAAAATACAATAAATTATTAGACTGATATTAAATTATTTAATTGAACTTCATCTAAATTTAGCATACAAAAACAAATCGTTTTCATGTCTACAGGTTTCATTTACTGAACTGAAACTTAGACACTTCCTTACAAAAACGTTTTCCCTGAGTCCTCACATTTGAATGGCGGGCCAGTAGAAATATCTCTGTGGGCCGCCTATTGAGAAGGCCTGAGCTAGATAACCTTTCAGAGATGCCTTTGTAACTCGATGCCAGTTTTAGTTGATGCCGTGTTGCAATGACAATGCAACATTGTGCATGTGTCTAGACAGCGGTGAAAAGTTAAAAATTTGGCGCAAACACAGTTTGAATTGCATGCATAGCGACGTAGCCGTTCAGCATAGCTGGTGAAACATTGATCTGAGATCTGTGTAGCCAGCCAACCAGGTGCGGGGACTCGACTCGACAGCTGCGTGGGTGACGTTGATACCTCCTTGCATCGTCCGTCTGACACAGTGACTCTACCCCCCTCCCCCATCACTCCCATCTAATCCCATAGAACACTGCTCCTGACGTGCCACCCCGTTCACAACAAGAGCTGAATGCTGCTGACGTCACGCCAGCGACGGGGCGCCACGTCAGTTGGAAATTAATTTCCCCTGCGAGTTTCGTCGGCCGTGCGTCGGAACTGATACCCAGTGTTGCCTAAATGTGTGGGAATTCGCGTGGAACGTATACCTGTCGTGGAATGCTAAATATAAAATTATAACACAACATTTATTCTTTTTTTATAATTGTACGATTCATGCGTGTTGTATCATGACACCAGTTACGGATAATTATTATGTTTGACAGTTGAAATATAGGTTTTAGTTTGCGTATGATTATTTCTACCGCTGAACTTTTTATTTTATTTTTTTTTTCGTGTCGATTTTTGCGAAGTATTGGAGTTAACTATGGTCTTATTAATATGTCAGCGTGGCATGTATTACAACAAGGGCATTTCATGTTTTCGTTAAGCTTTTCACTGTGTGTGGAATTATGTGGAATTTAGTTGTGGTGTCTGTGGAATTTGGGATAGTTGGTCTGGTAGCACTGCTGATACAACGATTCAAGGACGTACTGGGTATTGTCTACTTAGTTGTCAAAATGAAAAGGAAAAAATATCCATTATCTGCTACTCTACGGAACAGCAGACAGTGAAAATAGACGAGGCTTTAAGTGTACATAGTATATAATTAAGCGCTAAAACCATCAGTACAGAATTGTTGGTTTCTCGAAGCCAATTTAGAAAATCAAAAACAGCAATCCTAGACAATAGTTTTTGCCAACTTCCTGAGCAAAAGTTTTTTCTCGGTTAACGTATATCTGAAGAACAATCTCTGACGTCGAAATCTCGTACATTTAATTGTGGTGCAATAAATCACGGGTAAATGTGTGGTAACAAAGTTAGCAAATATAATTGTCAAGGATTGCTGTTTCGTAGTTTTTCCATATTGACTTTCAGAAAGCGTAGATATCAGTTGAATTCAGTGCTTGTTTATCTAACACGACCTCTTAAGGATACAAGTAACAATGGATTCTAAGACGCGGGTCATTAAACTAGCTAAATTTTCCTTCCCGTATTTATAAACAAGCTATGTGACAATACGACAATTCTGCAAAGTAATCGCGTAACTAATTTATGGTGTCATTACGTACCTCCCCTTCCTAATTTCAAGACGTCATTTTCATCTTGACTTTGAAAGGTTACATACATAATTATATCGGAGAATCACTTCAATGATTTCAGCCGTTAAAATGGTTACCATAAAACAAAGGCGTTGTGTAACAAGCATACTTTTTTGTTTTGTTTTGGCCGCGGGTGTTTTTTCATCGTGGCAGCCGTCCAAGTTGTTCCCCAGTGTCGAAAAATATGTCACCCGAGCGTAACCCTGCCAAAGTACTTAACTGCTACGATTATCGCTCTGCCGGGATAAGCGACCTATTTTTCTTTCCCTACGCGGACGACGAATGTTTTGACGACTGCACCCGGCTTAGAGGAGGTTGTTTACGGCTTGCAGACGAGATCGCAGGTCTTAAAAGTCGCCGTATTTATTCGGGCTGAGTGGTGGAGGGATAAAGTGGGGGTGGTGACGCCACTTCCCGTTCCACCTCGCCCACCACCGACACATGTTAGGATGTTGGCCAGTCCGGCGGGCATTTTGCCCGTCCATCCACGCGTCGCTTCCCTAGCAGTTTAGCAGTTACGTCGACACCTCGTTCTCAAGCGATCTGGCCGCGATTAATCGATTCTCTCCTTGCGCCGGCCGGCCTGCTATTCGAGATCCTCCCACGCGAGGAACATACGTGCGCGCGCACTCGACTTTCCGCGTGTCTTTTGCTGTAGGTGTGTGGATGGCGGGAAGTGGTCCGGGGAGGGTGTTGTTGGCCGTCCGCCAGTCGACGACTGACCAAGCGGGAACTACAAATAGGCCCTGCGTACAGTCGGCTCCGCGACACTACAGAACACCCGCCGAGGTTCGAACTAGGGTCTTCTTAACTAGAGACCTGAGAAATTCGCCGGTTCACTGACCTGTAGGTTTGTCTCCAAGAATATCTGTTCAAACCTTCAAACTCTTCTGATTTTGGCAGGAGACTCCCTATTTTTTTAGTACTCTTCCACCCTCCTGATTGTTAATAAAAGTCTTCTGCGCTATTGTAGGTCCAATCACGACTATTTTTTTTCTTAGAAGTATTAATGAATCAAGTAAGTTGAAGCTATTATTGGAAGCTAGGTTTATGAAGTATGCTTACGAAGCACACTTGATCGATTGAATTCTGGATATTTACTGCCAGTGAGTTTTGTAGCCATGTTTGTGATCACAATTGCACGTTAATGAGTTGCGTATTTTGGGTATATTGTGCAATCAAATTGTAGAAGAAATATAGTTAAATGTGTAAAATCTAATTTCTTGAGGAATAACTTATCTGTGTTTATAAGTGCCCATAAAAGTTCCTACGTATGCTTTTTTTTTTTTTTTTTTCGCATGAGCAGATATTATATTTTCATGGTGTATAGTGGCAAGGCAGATGTAGTGAAACATATTTAAACAAAAAAACACAAAGAAAACATGGTGTGTATGCAAGGAAACAGTAAACTTAATTTTGTCGAGACAGAAAATGTTGAAAGTGAGATTAATGTGGAATTCCTTTTCGTGTCTTCGGGAGAGGAGGAGTTGTTAAAAATCTACTGATTTTAAATTTCTGGAAGGTGGAAGGTCTGTCCACTCAAGCAGATAGCAACCATTTTATTAGCTGCTCGCTGTCACAATGAGGTTACTTGATTGGACCTGCATTTAACTGCTTCTTTATTATTGGTTCGGCGCTCTCCATGTGTCAAATAAGTCAAGGCCAAACTGAGAAAGTGACACAAACTTACAAGTGTTTGACTTCTAGCTTATGCCCAAGTGAAAACGCGAAATTTTTAGGTCCCTATACTTCTTACCTTTGCGCATTTTCATATCTTAATCTCTACTCCTGTGAGAAACCGATCTGAACAATTTGTAGCTTTTCCGACATTTCGCACACCTAATGCAATACCAACATAACTCAAAATATGTCATTTTGAGGTAAATGCAGTTATCGCACATACATACTTTCTGATTTTTGAATGTTTACAGTGTAATATAAACATAACACAAAATGACTTGGTATTGCACTGAAAAATAACTTCTGCTCTTCTTCCTCATCCTGCATAAATGCTAAAATTGTTAGTCTTGGAACTTATCATTACTATTTTTTGCCAAAGAAGCTTAAAACAAAACATTTTTATTTAATTTTTGGAATGCTTTTCTTGGTTATGTTAGTATTGCATCAGGGAAAGAAAACTATTCTCTCTTTCCCAACATACACAACTCAAAAATGTTGATTTTTTAGTTTTGTTGGTATTGCATTGGGGGTGCGATTTATTTAAAACAATGACTTGAGTTCTTTGTCTTAGGGTTACTAGATTCTAAATTCTTCGCGCAACCATAAAATGTACAGTATAGGTCCTAGAAACATTTCCTGATTTACACTTACTAAGATTTATTGCGGCCTCAGTTGTTAACATTAGTGATCAATTGTATACAGTATAAGTCAAGACAGAGTGTGTTAATGTTGCGTGGTGATAGCTTATGAAAAGTAAGCCGTCGTAGATGGGTTTTTAATTTGTCCGTAATTTGAATTATTTAAGGAGAAGTAATGTAACCCTGAAAATCTACTGTAAAATTTACTGTAATTTATTTACACTTAAAATAAAATACTACTTGATGTTAAGAAATGGCACTCTAAATTGTGTTAAAATAATGAAAGACCAAAATATTTGCATTTTTATTGTAAGACATTAATTTTAAATGTGATTATCAGGGTATAAATGTGCTCAAATTACCGTGAACATGCTATACATAGGTACGTACGTTTAAATATAAAGTTCCTGTGCTGAAATTGACGATGTTCGAAAATAAAGCATTATTAAATACGTACATAAATTTCGTAATATTTTGTTCACAAGCAGTAATTTAAAAATCTGTACGTTTGTTAAGTCATTCTCAGCGGACTCCACGACAAGACAACACATGAAATAACATGTTACAAACTCAGCGTGCCAATGAGCAGTCAGCGTCTGCCTGCAGGGTAGGGAATGGCTTTTTTTTTTCAATCTTTAAGTTCTACGTTGTGAACATCTCATGGTAGAAATTTGCATTGATTACGCGCAAATTGCAGAGAAAATAAGCGTCGTATGTTTACTCCCCGTAGAGTAGAAACATTGTAATGATACGGTCTTGGAGTCAAATAACATTGTAGCCTAACAGAATATGTTCACGTATTGGCCTTCTGACCTGTTAGTAGCTATCTTAACGAACACGCACAAGTCAACCAGTGATACTCCTAGCACAACACATAATTTTCTCTGATTTTCTTTCTGTCTGTAGTTTCAAGTCAAGAGTAAATAATTTGTGTTACTTTTTGAAAGGGCATATGCAAGATTTAGTTTAAAACGTATTTGGCTTATATATTTTTTATTTTATGTTAGAAGCGATTTTCACCCTCCAGAGTAATTTTTCCCATTGTTGTTTCCTTTCTTTTGGTGGCCATTCTGAGCATCGAAGGTCCTGTTATACTTTGCTGTTGAAAATTTTTTATGACTCTCCCCTTGCCAATTGCAATCAGTCGGGTTCAATGACGAGTTTCTGCCTATGCTAACTGAGCAGCTGTCTAGGAGGCGTACACCACGGACATGCGCAGTCTGCCGAAAATTACTCGCTCAAGAAGACACTACTGAAAAGTTGAGAAGTCCTGGATCTTGCCATGACCAATACAGAAGCAATTAATACTTTCTGCAGAATAAATTTAGTCTACCCCAAACCCTCCCGTGGATATTTATTCGTACGCCACTAGCAGAGAGTGAATAATGATAACGAACAAACAGAAATACGCCACCTCAAAATATTTAGATGGGGACAGAATGACGGTAAAAAAATACACCTGCCTCAGCCTAGTACGAATAGATAGTCGCAATGAAATTATATTTGGATACTCAGTTAAAACTGGTAGAGGGGTAGAGTGTACTTAAAAAAAAGAAGGCCAACAGAGGCGAAGACTGGAGTGTTCCAAGGCATGTGCTGCTAAGCAACGGCAATACGCAACTCTTGAGTTATCTGTGGAACATTAGACTGGTGGGGGCAAGTATACTTTACTGCGAGTAGCGTACAAGCAATCAAAGAATGAATTATCCAGTAATGAACCTCGGGCTCCACGATACACCTTTATTGAATGTGAACCATGGGCACATTGATGTCACGTGCTCGAAGTGTACAGTCTGATATACTGTAGATTGCCTTGGAACACGAGAAAGGCTGGAAGAATAGGACAACAAAGTAGCAAAACCGATGGTACGTGTTGAATAATGTGACTCGTTGAGCCTACATTCGGGCCTCTATGTGATGCCACTTACGTATGTGGCCACTTTACATGAGGTTAAGCGCTGTATTGTGGAACTTTAATCGGTCAGAAACATTTTCCTTGGTGGGCCACGACATTGTCGGCCAATGGGATACATTTAAACGAGCGTACAGTCATGTATAGTCTAGTTTGCTGCCAAAATAATGCGAATTTGGCAGATCAGTATACATGAATACAAACAATGTTTAGAGACCCGGAAATTTCACAAATACATTTGAGAAGATGTTAGTTTTACAACTACTGTGCACGTTTATTATTTCGCGATAGCCTATGGTCATTGTTAATGAAACTCTTCCTTGAGGACTGACTCTTGCGCTACGTTGTCAGATGTATAGCTGGTAGTGACTTGAAAAATTCGCGTTTTCATTTGGACACAAGCTATAATTAGGGGTACGTAAATTTCGCAGATGCATTCCAGGTCAGGTTGAACGCCAATTATGTATACTTCATTGTCATGTCTGTGACTTGCTGGCGGCTGTAACGAAACGCGTTTGACTACTGCAAGCCAGTAGTAAATAAGTAAATAATGCGAAGTTCTATCGCTACCTGCTTGTACAGTTATAAGCCACTAGATAATCGATTGTGGCCAGTGGGTATATAGGACTGACAAGTCTAGGCTGCTGCCAGATGAATCCGCGAAATTGACGTACCTCTAGCTATAATTCAAGCAACTGTAACCTTGTGTCACATTCTATGTTGGCCCTTGACTTATTTGACAACTCCTGGAGAGTTATGAGCCAATAATAAATAATTAGTTAAATGCAGGTCCAATAAAGTAACTTCATTGTGTCCGCGAGCAGCTAATATACAATTGCTGTCTTCTTGAGCGAGCAGATATTCTTGGAGACTAGTTTACATGCTAGTGAACCCGCGAATCTTTCAGGTCTCTAAAACAGGCCACTCACTGGAGCAGCAGCCAGTGAACAAGTATCTGATGACAAGAGCGTACACAGGGCTGTGGAGTCCAGCCGATAGGTCGTTAAACCCGCGAAATATCCGGGTCTCTAAAATGTTTTACTAAGGTACCAAAACACCTTCTCCTCGACCCCCTCCCCTAATCACCCAGTCAAATGCCAAGGAGTCGTGGGTGTGGTGTATATAACGGCCGCACGTCAGTACTGCAAGTCAGGAGCGACACGCCTGTCGAGAGTGTTAGTGGGGTTGTAGCAACTCCTCGCCGAGTACTGCACGAAGTAGCCCCCGGGGGAGTCTCTTCGCACGTCCAAACCGCCGCCCACCCGCCGCGCCGGCTCATTAATTGCTCAACCGCCCTCGCAACCTGAGAACCTTAATGAGTGGCTGACCTTCGCTCCCGCGCGTGGGTGTATCCCGGAACCCTAGCCTTAGACAACTTGCAGATGGGCCGCACCTACCACACGCTCCTTTACTGTGTCCTTTTTACAATAATCATTACAAATATTGTTTATTGTGACTTAAGATGTAGGCTTTTGAGTACGGTACAGTAAAAATACTTCAGTTATTACTTAGGACGCTTTGTTTATTTTAAAAAGTGATGGGAAACCGTTAGTTATATGAGAAGAATAAAGTGACTAAGGTTTCAGTAATACTCACTTTATCACGAACCATCTAAGTCCACGATACCTCATTTAGACTGCTTTTGTGATAATTATCTTTTAAATACTAAACGAAAGCAGATGTTACAAAATTGTTTGCCAGATTTGTTGAATATGCGTTTTAATATGTAGCCAAAATTTTCTCAAGGAAAGAAATCACTGTGGTTTTAGCTAATTATTTAATCAATGCAATTTTCATTAATCAACTAATTAGATGGAGTCATGTATGGCAATGTCTTTGACTTCGCCTGTTGGCTAATCTGTTGTAGCGTAACCACAATTGGTTACTGATCCATTTTGCTCCAAAATAATTATAATAATTAACTTTACATTAATGCACTTATACGCGTGTATGCGGAAAATAATTTTGTTGTTTTGTTTGTAGCTGCAACTAGCTACTAAAAACACAAAGTAAATATATTTTAATTTATATATTGCAGGATATTACTGAAACTATTTTATAGCGGAGTCATAATGTGAAGTATTTACTACGTTGACATTGTGTAGCTGGTTTTTATTTGTAAGATGGAGCTACGGTTGAAGCAGTGGCTCGAGTGATCGCCTCCTACATTGCAATCCGGGTTCGATTCACAACGGGATCGATCCACGGATTTTTCGCATGAGGGAATCTTGACGGATGCTGCCGTTGGTCCGCTGGCTTTCTCGTGGTACGCCAGTTTTCCCATTCGCATTCAGTCGTTTCTCCATTCTTAAGCTCATACACACTTTCCTCAATTCTCTACTTAATTACTTACCTAATTCTGTTCATAAATTTCAATTGCGATTTTATACCAGAATTATGTAGCAAAACTTCTGTGTTGCGTGCACACTATCACTGTTTACTAACAACTTTAGGTACATAAAGAAGAAAACTATGTTTGTTGCTGTAATCCATAAGTATAACTGTAGAATTCTCGAAAACTATTTCACAAACAAGACACGCACGTGTTTTGTTAACTCCGGCAGCCATTGTTTAGCAGGGAACAAACGTTTTATTTATATTTAAATCACATTTGCAACCCTGCTTGCGTACTTCGCATGCGCCGTTGCTGAAAGTGTGCATTGAACATTCACTACGATGAAAAATAGGGCGGGCTCTATCTGTGAAATTAAGTACGGAATTCTGTCTGGAAACAGCGTAGTTACAGTACACACTACCGTAGTGCTATTTGCACAGAATTTGGTGCGGAATTCTATACAGAATTATGGGTGGTTTGTAACGGGCTTTAGAATTTAATTTCGTGACATCCATCAGAGTTCGGCAGGCGCATACAAGCGGCCAGCCAGAAGAACGTTCTTGGGGTGTGATGCCCTGCGCTCCGGTGTCCTCCCCGTAAGCTATTTATTTATATGTAAGCTGGAGCGCCGTATTCTCACCGCTGTCAGGACTAGCTCGATTCCGTGCAGAGAGAAGTCTGACATTTTATCGCGATGGAAGATGAGATGAACGTTACCGATGGTTTATGGGTAGAGCACGAGTTTTCACGGATTTATCATGGTAGCAGCTTAGACTTCACAGTCGACTATCCAGTGGTGGAAACCAGAAAAATTCACGGGTTCATTGACTTGTAGAATAGCCTCCAAGTGTATCTGTTTACTGAAGCAGACAATAGCTGCTCATTGGCCACTGCCTCATGCAGCAATGTCACATAAATGGTCCTGCATTTATTTACTTCCTTATTACAGGCTCGGTGCTGTATACGAGGTGTCAAATAAGTCTGCGGCCAATTGCAAAAGTGACTTGAAGTTACAGTTTGAATTCTTGGTTGTACCCAAATTAAAGCGCGAATTTTTTAAGGTCCCTATCCAACGGTTTCAAACCGTAAAAGTTGGTAGCTCATGACAACATGCTAAAAATAAGCGTTATTTTCTGACCGCTGGCTAGTCTTCAAGTGACTATAGGCTCGTTCGACGTCTCCCGCTGGCCGATATTTTCGTGACTTGCCGCGGAGAATGCTTACACGGTAGAGAAGCCAATCTCTGTAAATACGTAAGACACGTAAATGACAACACGTAAAAGTTCGTGGCTAATTGAATCGGAGATCATTCTCTGTTATTTATATGAAAGTGAAGTTTAATCTGCTACCAAATGAGAACGCTAATTTTGCATGTCTCTAGTGATAACCCCACGAATTATGTCTTCATTTATTACCGACCTGCTGTCGCCAAAACAGTTGACACCCTGTCACAGAAGTGATTAGTAGGCTATACATTATTGACGTACAACCTGACCTTTTTATATTTCCGCGAAATAATCGAACCTCTATTGATGGACAGAGACAATGGTTTAACGCGAAAAAAAAAGTTATTGTTGCTATGCTTCAATATAACGATTCTATTTCCGACATTCTTCTTTCGTTATTGGTGAGTCCCTATCTGACTGGTTCAATGCTGAACGTTTGCCATTCGCTTGTAAACAAATAAACCGTGCCACATAATTGTCTTTGAATTATACCAGGTGCAGGATGATACTGTTTTGGAGTATACGCTGTTACGAAAGATTCTAGCTATTTTCAACTATCTCTATTTATGGGTATTATTATCTCATCCTATGGCTCCATTTCCAGTGCGTCTTGTCACTGTATTACTTTTCTAAACGCTCGTTTATGTAGTCATTCATTTATGGCGTGGTAGAATGTGTTTTTCTTCGAATTGTCCATCTGGGCATTTAATACGAACTTATTAATGAATACATGCGATTAATTTTTCCCGTTAAATATTTCGGTATGGGCTAGGAATCACAATAGAAATAATTTAACGTACAGATATAATATTGCATGTTGATTTTTGCAGTACATGTTTCCACTCACTTATTAACTTAACAGTGGTCTTTAAATGGGTATTGGTTTCGAATTTGGTCACCAATTTTCGTATACGCATTACTGGATGACTTTGAAACGGCGAACATCTGTTTTGGTTTTCGGTAATCGGTCGTGTTCTATGAAGGATTTGTTGCAAGGTGTAATTTAAACTAATCATAATGGTATTAATGCACTTCCAATAAAAAATATTTGTTATTACTGTTAATTGTATTTAAAAAAAGCCGTTTAAATTCTTGTAGAAGTAGCAAAACATTAAACACCTATTTTAAGATCTTAGTTGTAGCCTACTCTTACGGTACCGTAGTTAAAGTCCTCAAAATAATTATATTTTACTTGTGTTGCATTAAGTATCGAGTGACAAGTTATTCCAGAGAAACACTCATAACTGCTTACATGGAGGCTAGCTGAACAGTCCTTGTGGAAGCTTCCAGCAGACAGATCATTGCATAGTTGAGCACATAGTGTAAACATCTCTATGGGAAGCAGAGCTATAGATGTGCACGTAAGGCATTAAAACCAACTAGTGCGAAGATATGTTTGCCGTAACATCATGGCTCTATACATTAACAACCAGCAGATCTTTCAAGTCAATTGTTCTGTTTTCATCAGGAGTTTGCAGTTCTGAGAATCTACTGCCAACAACTTATCGGTAGGGACCCTTGTTTTTCGCGAAAAGAATTTTGCCTCACTTTGTTTCGTACCTTACGTGCACACCTGCAATTCTGCTTCGTGGTCAGTGATTGGATATTTTAACTGTCACGAGCTTTGAGATTCTACCGGCAAATCACAGACGAGTGGTGTTGCAGGAAAGTTTTTGTAAATGGCTCAGTCAAATGAGATACGGATCTTCACATAGAGACGCTGCCAATAACCATGAAGCAGAACTGCAGATGTGCACGTAAGGCACTGAAACAAACTAGGGAAAAATTCTTTTCGCAAAAAAAAAAAAAAACAGGGTCCATACTTATCGATCATCACAGCTAACAACTACTTTATGAGTGGGACACATTTTTCCTAGTTACGAGACTCGTTTAACGGCAAGACGTTTTAAATGGAGGAACTCATTGCTGGCAAGATGTGATCTGCTGTTCACGGAAGTGCGTGGGCACGGTCGGTGCGTTAACCGTTACTTATTGCCTGGCGTTACTAGAGACTCGCTGTCCGGCAAGTGCGTGTTCCGACGTCTGCACGAACACGTGCTGTGCGCAATGTTTACACCAGCGAACTGGATTATACGGCGTTGTGAGGTCTCGCTCGGCAGCGCGAGACGTCGCGACGCGCCCCTTCGTATCCTGACTTCAGGCGAGTGGCTAAGGACACAGAATATTTAGAAGTACAGAAGTGAAATAGCCGGTAGGCCAGCGAACTCAGTCACACACGCCAGCAAAATAGCTTCCCTGGCCAGCAACATGGCGGAAACACCTACCGTCAATCAGTGTTAAGGCGGCTGCCCTGCTAGCTAGCAAGTTTTAGGCCCGAAGGCCAGCAGGCCTCCTTCCACCCGCATTGAAACTGTACTCGGACGAGTGAATCAATGCACGGCACATATCCTCTTCTTTTCTTGCGACTCCTCTTGATGATTTTGTGCCTGTGCTAGCATAATTACTAAACACTACTTTCTGCCGGTAATCCATTTAAAACTTGCCCTCCTCGCCAATCAGTGTTCGCTCAGACCCAGTTTTAATTAGGCCTTTACCCAGACGGCACCTTATGGATCATCGGAACCTAATCTTTATAGCATCTTTACTACCTTTTACTCCTGTTCCAATGATCGAAATCTTCAAGTCGTTTCCCAATCTTTGAAGCAAAGCTGTTCCACTTCTCAAAAATGTCTTTGTTTGCCAATATAGCTTTCAGGTCTACATTAACTATCCCGTAGTCTTGTAGCTGTGCCTTGAATTCCTCTCTGATGTCTTCGGTCTTGGGACATTCCAATACTATATGTTCCAGCGTGTCGTATGTCCCACAAACATCACACAAAGGCGAGTCCACCAGTTGCACGCTGTACAACTTAGCCTTGCTAGCTAGCAGCCAGGCCAATCGGAAACCTGCCGTAACTTGTAGGAGCCAAACAGACACGAGGCTGTATCAACAGTCTCGGGCAGCCAATAAGCGGCCAAGTTCACCAATACCAAACGAGCCGTCACGTCATTTCGCTTCTGTATTACTGTTTTTAGTCTGTGCTAAGGACTACTGAATTTTCCGGAAAAAAATGTTGCACCACTTTGTTTCAGTGCCTTCCGTCCACACCTGCAGCTCTGCTTCGTGGTCAATGATTGGATGTGTTTTTACTCTCAGCACCTTAGAGCTCTTCCTATTAATCACAGACGTGTAATGTAATAAACTTGCTCTGATTGGCACATTTAAATAGGTGACGCATCTAGAGAAAGGCACGCTGCCAAAATAACCACGAAGCAGAGCTGCAAATGTGAGGTACATAAAACAGTGAAACATAGTGTTGGCAATACATTATTTTTTGTGCCAAAATCAGGGGTTCGTAAGAGTGGCCTTCGATTTATTACGCTCAGATCTGAAGCTGTGCTCCTGTTGGCGGATTAGTCTATCAAGCAAGCTTTACTAGGGACCCTTGATTTTCGCGTGAACATTTTTGTTCCAGCTTGTCTCATTGCCTTCTGCAGCTATGCTTCATGGCCGGTGATTTGATGTTTTTAATTCTCAGCTTCTTGAACTTCTACCCGCAGTTCACAGCTCACAATAATGTTATTCTGATTGGCGCAGTCAGATAAGATACTTTTCTTCACTAAAACACGCTACCAATAACCATGAAGCAGAGTGGCTGATGTGCATGTAAAGTATTGAAACATACTGGTGCTCAAATCTTCTTGCAAAATTTAAATGTCCCAAGCTTTGCGTCTCGTTCACAGCGAGGTCATTAGAGACGGTGACATACAACCTTATATGAGTACAGGAACTAGGAGATGAATTATTAGAAGCACGATTTTATGGCTAAAAGATTTTTGCATGTACACATCTGCAGCTCTGCTCCATGGTCAGTGATTGGATGTTTCAACTCATTGCTTGCCTTGGGTTTCTACTGGCAAATCACAGACGTAGATGCCACAATTGTCTTACTCTGGTGCAGTCAAATGAGAGATGTGTCGGAACAAAGACACGCTGCCAATAATCATGAAGCTGAGCTGCTCATGTACATGTAAAGCATTGAAACAAAATTGTGCAAAAATCTTTTCACGACAGAATCGTGGCTCTATGAATTGTTAACCATCGTAGCGTTCGGCTGTGTCGATTTCAGGGAAACCCTGGAAAACAGAATCACAATAACCGGAGCCGGGAATGAAACTCTGGTGCTCCCGAATGCAAGTTGAGCGTTTTACCGGTACGCCATTTTTCTCAGTGGTGAATTATAATTGGTAGGAAAAGGAATAAATTAACGAGTTCAGTTGTCTGTATATTGGATTCCACTGTCCTATCTATATTCAAACCACGTATATTCGTTCATTGTCTGTTGTTCCAGTGAGTAGCAGCTAATGGTTATATGGCCAGGGCTTGAGTATACACAGGGCAATGGATTCTAACATGCAGGTCATTGAACTTGCGAATTTTTCCTTTCCGTAATAATTGATAATTTGGTGTGCTTTATTTGTAACTCTTTATTCTCTTTGTGAGCAAGTTTCTTTACACTGTAAATACTGAACTGTTAAGTAAGCTTAAACAATTTAATAATATACTGAACCGAGTCACAAGAACATTGAGTTAGTCAAAATTGCATCGCTTTGCCTTTATTTTTGACATGTGTACCATGCAGTAAGCATTCTTGCCGTTAGTTATGTCCAACGTGTACCGACAAACGTAATATTGCGTCGTACAGCTGTGGCTGGTGGAATGTCGCGTGACATTGTGAGGCTGGCTCGGTGCTGCACACATGTGACACACACTGCAGGAATCAATAACCATGGTGAAGCAAAGGGGAGGGCTGGTGGGACGAACATCTTGGGATCACTTATACCTTATGTGTAACCTAAGATGCCACAGGGTAGAGTATAGAGAAAATATCTGCCCTGCACAGTATGTTCTGACTTCTGCACAAGTGTGGTTACAAAAGTTAACAGTATGTGCAAATATAGCATTATTATTGGCTACAGGCTCGAATTTATTGGCCTATACTCATCCGAACACACTTCGTGACATTATTAGCTACAGAATTTCGTATATTGTGTGCCTGCATTGCAGGATAATTGACCTTTTATCTAGGGACCAGCGATGTCCTCGAAAATATTTTTTCACCACTTTGTTTCAATACTTTACGAGCACATCTGCATCCCTGCTTATTAGTTATTGGCAGCGTGTGTTTTTTTGTAGAGGCATGTCTTGTTTGACTGTGCCAGTCATGGAAAGGATACTGCAGCACCACACGTCAGTAATTAGCGGGTAGAATCCCGAGACACCTGGAATAAAACCATTCAATTATTGACCACAAAGCAGAACTACAGGCGTGCATGAAAGACATTGAAACTAATTGCTGCACAGGTATGTTCGCGAACCAGCCACTACTATTGCTGGAAAAAGTTATTCAGGCGCTCTACTCTTAGGCTGTGTCTCAAATAGCCCAGAGAGCGCTCTCTCACGCCTTCTTGACGTCACAGAGTGTACTCTCTGCTGTCCCAAGTTCGAGGGAGTGTGAGCGAAAGGAAGAGTGAGCTAAAGTGAGCGACGATGCTCCCTCGCTGCACCCTCTCGCCCACTCTGCGTGAAGACATATTTGTTTTCATTCTTTTTCAAACCATATCCTAATTGTAACTAAAAAAATATTTACTGTGTGTTTTTTGCAGTCATTTATTTTACCAGATTTCCTTTTCTCACGCTAGGTTGCAGTGCTTCGAGGGCGCATCCGAGGGTGGTTGCCTCAGTTTGATTGAAGAATGGACCAGAGTGTGCGAGAGTGAGAGTGTGGAGTGAGAGTGTACACACTCTTTATTTGAGACCCGGCCTTACTGTCGGCTAACAGAAGCCGTCAGTTAAGACACAGTTACTCGGAGTCCAGACTGTTGCCAGATAATAACGCTAAATTTACAGGTCTCTAGTTGGAAATGCTACAGGTAGTAGGCATCTGAAAGTCCTTACAGGAAAAAATAGAGTAATCCTCGAATATAGCTATGCCTACTTTGCGACTAATACATTGTTATAGGTGGTTCACGTTAAAGTGAGCATTACTGCACACTTAAAATAATAAAATAAAAGTGTTAATTAGGGCAATAGAAGTAAAGTTTTGAGGGTTGTGAAATGTTTACGCACTAGTTTTTAGTTACACTGAATTGTTCGTATTTTAATTTGTAAAGATAGAGACATAATGCCTCACAGAAAATTGTAAGCAGTGCTAAGTTTATTCAGAACCGTCTATAATGTGATGCGTTACTGGTGAACTATTTACGACAGTGTTATTTTGTAACGATTAACTTTTTATGACGGTGTAATATTAAAATTACAATTCTGGCACGAGATATGAATGCATAACTCTGGCAAAAAAAAAAAATATATATATATAATATTTTCCCCAAAAAACTCCAAAAATAGTTATCTAGGATTGTCATTTTCTGTATATTAACTTTAAAAATCAATTAAATTCTAATAATGTTGTCAGCGTCGGTATTTTATGTACCATGACATTAGGTGTGCAGGTGGAGCTTATACGCCAGTTTTCAAACTCAGAGAACTATAGTCAACGGTCATTCAACACTGCTCATCAGTAGCTTGCAATCAAGAGCAAAGCTATTTGCACCCCAGCGTCCATTACAAACTGCAAACACTGCATCATCCAAGCGAAGAAGATCCGCGCAAACAGAATATTCATCCCCCTTCCATTATTATTCTCGGTGATGAGGCAAATGTCCTGGTACAGGGTCGGTTCGGGTTGACACAGATTACATGGCCAACTGGTCGGACAACGGCGCTCATTGGACGGGAACTTAGGCGGAACAAATGTCTAGATCACGTGATAGATCTGCGCTGTATACTGACATCGCCTCGACAATTGCAACTTTTTCATATTGAACTACGTTACAAGGAAGATTCAAGGAGGTTCTTTTGGTGGGTAAGAATTTACCTAACCGAACCCAGGGAAGTGCTTACCTCTCATAAGACAGCAGTTCTTAATTCTTGAAAGAAATTTCTGACTATGTTGCAGTGTTTTATAAATTCGCTTTCTCTTCTACAAACTAGAAAATTTACTGGCATACGAAAGAAAAACGTAGTTCAGAGAAATTATTTTGTGTATTTTTAGCAAACCACGCACGTTTTAATATCTACTTCCGAGTCCTCCGACATTTCTATAAACAGTATTTCCGCACACGTGGCTAGATATACTACTGTGATACATACAGAACTACTCGCCGCTCCTACAATTTTTCTGAAGATTTTTCACCAGTAAAATAAGTGTCGTCTTTTAAAGGCGCCACCTACCCGCTCGTGAGAGACTAAAAAGCGACGGAGCAGTAAGGTCGACCTTGAAGCGCACATCAAATGCCGCTGTCGCCTCAACGAGCCAAGCGCTGAAATATCGTGCAAGGTTCCCGCCGAACCGTTTTTACTATGGGACACTAAGCGGTGACCATATATTTTTTTTTGGTGGAAAGTCTACAACTAAGTTCATTGCAGGTCACAAACTGATTTTCACATACATCCGGTTAGTACATTTTGAAGTACGGAAGTCTGAAAAGGCCGTTTTTAGCCATGTCGTAGGGCTTAGAAAAAGTGGTTTTAATTAGCGTAGTGTCTTAACAATGAGGTTCCGAGCTTGTGTGAAGTTTGGTTTCTTTTCGTACGTTGGCACAATGGGCACACGTGGAATATTTTCGTAAAAAAAAAACTGTTTACAGACACGCTGCAACGCAATTGAAGCGTGGAGTAGGCGGCCGCCTTAAAGTCCATTTGTTCGTCAGGAAGACATAATCATTGCGTGCCATTTCAGTGCCTTGCACGTAGGACGGACGATGCGCTAGAAGAGCGCATCAGCAACACCCTTATCTCTCCTTCGCTTCTTCCCTGCTGTGCCTGGAACGCACTAAACAGCTCCAGGTAGTTCATTGACACTAGCGTGATAACATGCAGTTAAACTGTTACATACGACGATATTTACACGCGTTACTGCTAACTGCCTACGGCTTTTTCGACAAACGATACAGAATTACTGGTGTGAACTGAGAAAAAAACTGTATAATGTCGACCTTTGGAAAGTAGGAATGTTTTAACAACCTCAAGCCACGGACGTCGCTATTTTCTTTGCGTGTGCCATTAGTTCCTTGCACATGACAGACAACTAACCAAGCATGTGTTTGCCTTAAGTCAGTTTAAAATATTGTCATGAAGAGCCAATAACTCCCAAGCACCAATACATTTTGACGCCAAGAAAACAAATTCAGAAGACTAAAAATGTTCTTCCTTAATTGTATTTAATTTTTCTTTCTAACATTATGTGCGTTTCTTTACAGAATAAAACATTAAAAAGTTGGATAGTGAGAAACTTATTTACTATTGATGTTAGATGGGGGATGAAAGCGAGGAAGAAAAGCAGCACCACTACAATAGCTTTAACCGTTCTCTTGTTTATAGCATGAAATACGTTGCGTGAGCGTGTTAGATCAACGCGCTCACCTTGCAAGCCAAGACATCTGACGGGCGCTCGAAGTTTCGTTGCCTTACGGACTGAGAGGTTCGGTCAGGATAGGATAGTAAATAACGTACAGTATTCCTTTAGTCAGCAATTTTTTTCGTCCCGTATCTTAAACTAGTCCAGGAATGCATCCGTGTCTCGCGGCCATGTGATGTGTTGTTGTGTCCAGTGACTGATTTCGGAGCAAATTTTTTTTAATGTGTGTGTGTTTTTTTTTTTTTAACATTTGTTTGTAGCGAAGGTAAAACACCCAAAGACCATGCTACGAGGGAGGGAGACTAATATTATGTTGAACATATCCCAATATTTTTCACATACGCACTATTAACGCAATTACGGAAGCTTTCAAAGTAACCAACTGTCCCAAGCAAACCATTTAAGCTTTAGGAAGAAACAACAGCAACATGGTACTTTTAACTAACCTGCATAGTTGAAACCGAAAGTGAAAGGCAAACAAAATTTTCCTGAATAAATATAAGACCTATCTGTCATTTCTGTTTCTTGTTCGATAGTTGTTATTTTTTGTTTGTTAATTATGTATGCATTATTGTTAAAAGTACTTAAAACAAATTATATTAAAACAGTATAAATACTCGGTCACCCAGTTTGTTTGCAGGGTTTTTACCGTGTCTTCTATTTTTTTCTTCAAACTAAGCATTACCTCGTTTCGGCTAATTAGTTCACTGGCGAGAATTCAGTTAAGTATATAATCAGCTTCAATTTAATGCCTTTGTGTTGAAAAAACAATATAATCATAGCAAAACGAATTTAAACAATAGTCTACTGGAAGACACATTTACCTATTCTCATTTTGACTTAATAAATAAGTGTCACAATAGTAGTGGAAATGATGAATCGTTTACATCATGGTCAAACGTTCGTAGTCTTTTGAATCATAAAATTCCTCCCATTTTAAATGTAATTTCAGCAAAAGTTAATAATGACAAAACAGCCAGATTTTCCCGTTTCTACATAACATTTGGTTTTCCATCGTCGATTTCATAATCGTCAACATTACCTCAACCACATTCCTGTCTTCAGACAGACGCTACTCCTATAGATGAAATCTCACGTTTTATCGGAAGTAGCTGTAATGATTAAAAGGTATGTGATAATTATTTATTTACGAATTGCCTGTTACTATTAGTATAATGAGTATTCGTATAAGAGGGGCATGTGAACAGTTTATTATGTTAAAGCAACATAAAAATGTGATTAGATAAATATTTTGAAGAGCTATGTTAAACAAATTACAATATATTAATTTTAAAAAAATGTAAAATGTAATACTTTAATACTGTAATATTATTACTACTATTGAAATATTTTATGACAGTTGGTGGTTAAGAAAAGCCAAATTTATGTAGTGACAACAGGAAGCAGACATATGAAGACAGATCTTGACATGACGTCGTACACACAAGTTCAACACAATAAACTAAAATTAAACTGGCGACACAAGAATCTCTGTCGAACGTATAAAAAATACGTTTTATTCACGTTCTCAATAAATTTACTGCCCGTTATAATATCCACACAGGAATGAATTACTGAGAAAAATATGTAGTGAAATGCTTTCAAATACTATGTAGGAGTAGAAGGGAAAATAGGGGATAGTTAAATATATTCTGTTCAAACGTAGCAAAGTGCAGGAGGGCGGCAAAGTAACCTGCAGCACACACATACGGCAAATTAACTTCACAGTTACATCTCTCAATTTACTAATATCCTGCACCGACTAACCATATTCTGATAGACATTTTAAAATTCAGGGGTCCCCGTGAGTCAAAACGAAGCAATTGAAATTTAACAAGGAAAAAAATGTCCGAAATTATGCTGAACTGTTCTGTTCGGAAAATGCGACGCCGGGACGCTAACACTACTGACATGGAGGTTTTACAGGAAATTCTTCGTCTCGAAACCTCCTGATGCGGCGTGGCAAGATCTCAGCAGACCTCCTGGACTGGCCAGCGGGACATCCTTCCTTCCTTCCTTCCTTCCTTCCTTCCTTCAGTGAGAATCAAAAGACGCAGGACCTTAACCCGAGGCAGCTCGGCGTCTCAGACACGTCCACTCGTCATCACAGTTCATGGAACAGTTCCCTTTGAAAGTCGCGTCCGTGCTTATTCTTTGCCAACTGCACTTCCGGTATAGTCTATGCAAATCTCTGCTGCATTTAAAATGTTCGTTACGCCTTGGCCAAATCACTCTCGAGTGTCCTCTCGTGATGCACTAAACTTCACTATTATTTACGTACTGACCATTCGTTATTAAATAAGTACAAAAATTAATATTAGCACTTACAAATTCAAAGGAATTAAGTCGGCCCCAATATAACAAATAAGATTCAAATGATGAAATTAACATGACCAGGTTTTACAGTCCAAATGCCTGTAACTGAGAGCGCAAACCTACATGTTACAGTAATAAAAATTATGAAGATGTACACCTCCCGAACTTCGTAACACGGCTGCGATCTGACAACAGCGCGCGTCGTAAGCCCTGTACTGCAAGCTAAGGTTGGGACGCTCTGTAGCTTCCCGTCGAACGGTTTTTGCTATGGGACACTAAGCGGTGACTATATATATTTTTGTTCGAGGTAAGTATGCAACAAAGTTTAGTGAAGGTCGCTATCAGACTTTCACATGCATCCGGTTAATACATGTGGAAGTACGGCTGTCTGAAAAGGCTGTTTTTTGCTATGCTGGAGTGTTCGGAAACAGTGTTTTTAATGATCGTGGTGTTTTAACTACGAGAGTCCGACCTTGTGTGAAATTTGTTTTCTTTTCGTACGTTGGCACAATGGGCATACGTGGAATATTTTCGCAGACAAAAACGGTTTACGAACACACAGCAACGCATTTGAAGCGTGAGGTATGCGGCTCCCTTAAGCTTGAAATGTCAGTTTTGCTAGGTCACGCGCGAGCACTCGGAGGTCACAAACAGAACCACGGCTAGTAAGGTGATCCCATGAGCCTTTCTTTCGGCAAAAAGAAAGTAGGCTAAGAGTGGGAAGTTGCCAGTTGCGATTTTAAACTCTTTGTGTACCCCACGTCGCAGCACAACGCTTTCTTTTGTTTCGTCTCCCAGTAGGTCAGTGTGCTCGCGAGAGCTTTGCTTTTGTCGAATGTGGAAGTCGCAGACGTCGGTTAGGAATCTGCGGAGACCAATATAGCCCGTGAACCACAGAAAGAAAATCAAGGGGGAGTTGTGAATACAAAGACAAGACGGTTATAAGAATTCATGACCATGGAGTAAGGTAGTTTTGCTCGGTCACGTTACCAGGTGTTGTCGATCACCAGGTTATATCTAATCGCCTACAAGCATTTCAGTTTGTTGTGGTGTGGAAATAAAAAAATTCTTCATATGTTAAGTATTATACTAATTTTGGCATCCCAAGACCATTATTACACGTTATTATATTTATATTACATACCATATTTATTTCGAGATTCTTTCCCCGGTACTTTGAACGCTGTGCAAACATTTTCACTTCGCTGTGGTTTTGGTTTATGTTCTGCTGTTTACGTTGGTTTGTCGCTCCAATTGGTCAGTTTCGTCTGCAAACAGCAGCTTACCTTTCTATTGTTCAGGTTGACAAGGAATAGACATAAAAGACGCTCCCGTGACTTTAAATAATAATTTGCGTGTTTTTACTTCAAGCAAACTGTGGAAACTAGTAAACATATTAGTGAAACTACATGTCTCGGGGTAGAGTTTGAAAAGTATATAATAACAAATTACTAAATATTTATGTAGGTCTATTAAAAAAATTATGAAATTTTGAATATTTTCGCTACTTTTAGCAATTTTTTAAAATACAAAAATTGTTTGTAATGGGTTTTTATACATCTCAAGCCACAGACGGTCTATGTAGTGTCAGTATCAGTCATTTTATTTTATTATATTTACTAGTTTCGCAATTTGCATGAAGTAAAAAGATGTAAATCTTGGACTTTGAAATGCCATAATGGAATAACTAGCTGAGCTAGTTTTTTATATATGTATAAAAAAGAAAATATATTCCCAAGTAACGTCTATAAAATTAACACTCTTTCATACAAATATAAAATAATGATTTTTTCCCACTAGAACGCCCTTAAACTGAAATGTCTTATACAGCCTACTCTTGTGACCTATTATTGGCACCACGATTTTGTCGCAAAAATATTTTTGTACCATTTGGGTTCAATGCCTTCCTTACGTGCACATAGATAGTTTGTCTTCATGGTTATTGGTAGCGTGTCTTTGTTCAGACACGTCTCTCATTTGACTGCACCAATCAGAATA
This sequence comes from Medauroidea extradentata, assembly GCA_003012365.1. NCBI lineage: Eukaryota > Metazoa > Arthropoda > Insecta > Phasmatodea > Phasmatidae > Medauroidea > Medauroidea extradentata. Next base: position 25,246 of record PNEQ01106715.1, read on the forward strand.
AGGCTACTGCGACACCAGATGTATGTGATTTATCAGTAGAACCCCAAGACAAGCGAGAGTTAAAATAGCCAATTAGTAGAGCCACGATTTTATGGCGAAAAGACTTTTGCAGCATTTGGTTTCGATGCGTCAC